>CM051270.1:40195741-40455741 GCA_027921565.1 Artemia sinica
CAACTCAACCCCATTTAACTAAACCCCCGTGTAACTGAACCACCATGTAACTGAATCCCCGTGCAAGTGAACCACCGTACAACTGAACCACCGTGCAACTGAACCACCGTGCAACTGAACCACCGTGTAACTGAACCCTCATGTAACTGAACCCTCGTGCAACTCAACCACCGTGCTTACATTGGGTAAAACACAAGTTAGAATCTTTGTTGGAATTGTTTGCCTTTTTAAGTCTTTATATAAATTACTGTCAAGATGATTTATAAAAATGCTCTGTTTTGTTGTCACAAAAACAAAGAAAATTGGACGTCATAAACTCTTAAATCCAGATTTTTTTTTCTCTGTTTTATGTCTGTTAATGGGGGTTCCCTTCACCCTGTCACTTTCGACGGGTCTAAGCGTTTACCCCCCTCCCTAACCCGCTGAAAAGTTTCCCTCCTCCACCCACGGAAACCCCATCACCTGGAAAACACCCCCCTCACGGAAATTATGGTTTTCAAAATTTAAAAATCTTCTTTGAGCCGTGTTATTTTTTAGTTTAATTGAGAAGTTCTAAGGGAAGTGGAAAAGAGGCATTTATGTGTAAATCTTACCCCCCCCCCCCCCGTGCAAATACTTTCTCCTTATGAAAGATCCTCCAGAAAACCCCCACACAAAATTTCTGTCTGTTTCCCAATGACAAATACTATCTGTAAACAATAGACAAATAAAAAAAACTTAAAAAGGAACTGAAACTTCTGCAAAGGGGTTATCTGATTGTTTTGTATCTAGGAAGAGAGGGAGATATCTCAAAGGGTGCATTTTGATGCCAAAACATAGCTCTCATTGAGCCTTCAAATAAATACAGAATTAGCTCTAAGGGGGAGACGACAGGAGGATGGAGGTAGAAATTGTTTGATAATCTCCAGGCATTTCTAGTTTTTTTTTTATAAGCCGAAAGTGATTGGAGACTACCCAATCGCAAGAGGTATTTTTTTTTTTGGGGGGGGGGGAGATTTTCCACGGGTAGGCAGTTTCTGGGAGGGGTGTATTTTCCGTGAGGTGTAATTTTCCGGGGGGTATTTTCCTTAAGGGATGTTTATTTTATTTATTTTTTTTTTTTGGGGGGGGGGGGGGGTAAACGACGGCTCTCACCGTCTACATGCTGTAATTTTTTTTACTACTTTGCTTATTTTGTTGTTTTCATTTTGTGGTATTTTCTACGCTTGTAGTTGTTTATCGTTTGGTTTGAAAAAGGTTAACTACCTGCTTTGGTGCAGTGGTTCAGTTGCACAATGGTTCAGTTAAACGAGGGTTCAGTTGCACTTTGGTTCAGTTGCATGATGGTACAGTTACACGATGGTTCAGTTGCACGGTGGTTCAGTTGCATGGTGGTTCAGTTGCAAGGTGGTTCAGTTGTACGGTGGTTCAGTTGCGTGGTGGTTCAGTTACACGGGGTTTTAGGTACATAGGGGTTTAGTTGCATGGGGGTCCAGATAAATGGGGTTGAGCTGCACGGGGGTTTAGTTATATGGCGGTTTAGTTAAATGGAGTTCAGTTGCCCGTGGTTCAGTTCCACGAGGGTTCAGTTGCATGGGGGTTCGGTTATACGGGGATTCAGTTGCACAGTAGTTCAGTTACACGGTGTTTCAGTTATACGGTAATTCAGTTACAGTAGTTCAGTTGCTTGTGGTTCAGTTACACGGTGGT
Organism: Artemia sinica; assembly: GCA_027921565.1. NCBI lineage: Eukaryota > Metazoa > Arthropoda > Branchiopoda > Anostraca > Artemiidae > Artemia > Artemia sinica. The sequence goes on from CM051270.1 coordinate 40,197,431, forward strand.
TCAGTTACACGCAGAGCAAAAAACCCAAAAGCAGTTTTCAGTTTCAAAATTTCCCAAGATCTTTCTCAAGTTCCCCTCTATCTTTCTATTCTTTCCACATTACTATTAAGCCTCTTAAATAGACCTTTAATAAAGTTATTCAAACAGCTTACTTGCAATTGAAGATCGTAGTTTAAAAGATTGTTTCTTGCAGACTAAAACGAGTATCAGATCAAAGACTAGCCGAACTTGAGACTCTGTTCGATCTTGCGAAGATCAGGAGCCGATTTGTAAACTTCCCAGTTGGTATGGGCCTTGTAGATCCTGAAAAGACGTAAGTGGAAGTTTTAAATCAATCTTCTAACTATTTCTTCCATGAAATTTCTTCATTTGCAATTACTTTGACATGTTCATTTAACCAGCAGAGAAATTATATCCTGTCAATTTCGCATCCACATTATCAATAAAGTGTAAATTAAGATATTTATTGTCTGTAATCTGTGGCTGAGGGGGCTGCTGTTCTCCTTATATTTTTCCTCCTGAGACCTGGTTTCCTTGTCTGTGGACATTCTATATGGAGTTTTGGCGTTTTACCGCCTTCTTCGTGCCTGAAATGCTATTCATCCTATTTTTTCAGAAAGTTTCTTTGAACCTTAGAGCCTATTCAGTAAAATTGAAAGACCATAAATTTGGAGATGAAAAAGCAAAGGTAAAAAGAGACAACGAAAAAAATAGTGGTCTCTTTTGACTGTAGACTTTACATGGACACCTTTACAAGTGATTTTTCCAAATCCCTCTAGTGGAGCCCTGAAAATGTCCATGTCCTCATCTGTGGAAACTCGGTTCCAGTCGATTAATCTTCAGAGCTAAAATTGCTTGGCTTCGGAGTCAGTTGGACTTTGGTTTTTGCTAAGAACCATTATAATTAGTTGTTTAATAGCTTTTGTAATGTCTTTGCAGAAAAATTTATACATAAAATTTCAATTGAAAATCTATCTCATTTAAAAAATCACTTTCCAAGCAATATTCTAGGGGATTATTGGAAAATGTTTACGTAATTTCATTACCATGTTATTATTACTTATTTTATCACTGCACCTTGCACTATCCTATCTGGCTTGTCTATCTTATCATTTCTGTTTTGCTTTATCTGTCTTATCATATGCTTCTTATTGCTCTATCTTAATACTGAACGTAATAGAAGTAAATTAAATTTTTCGGTCAAGAAACATCAAAGTTGTATTTTATAAGAATATAGATTCTTACAAGAGTTTATTCTAAAAAGGCTATCACTGCTGAAGATGATTAGGAAATTGGGATGTAATTCGAGTCAATCTACACAGGGAGAAGGACCTGGAATATGGTTATGTCCAGAAAAATGGAAAATATTGTACGAATTTTATCCCTTCATGATAAACTATACAATATCTAAATATTGAACAGCTTCGGAGCGTTTGGCGGCTAGTCAGAACCAAATACCTGATAGTGAATTCGTGGTTTCTCATAAATAATCTAGGAATATCTTGAATTGGGCAGGAAAATTACAAAACAATCATGAAAACCCCGGTTGATTTGGAGTATATAATTAATTCAGAAATTGCAGACAAAAGAGAAACCTAAAATGGACTTTGGAAGGTACTGTCAATCCTCAGAAACTTCATGAATATCTGTGGCCAGTTGCCCTATGACAGGAATTACTCTAATGCTGGACATACGGAGAATATATAATATAATGCTGAATATATGAATATATAAACATATATTACTCCAATGCCTTACTATGTTGTATCAACTTTGAAATTGTACGCTCTCAACAATCCCAATCCGATTGACCTTAATAATTTTGTACTGGCTAGTTCCTCAAGACTTATTCTTGACTTCCAAATTCTACAGTTTTGAAGAAAATCTTAATGCATATGTCTTGTTTAGCGGGCAAGGCAACTTGCTTCTCTCAGAACATATCAGAAAGCACATACCTCTATTTTGACAGATTCTTCTCTTCTCTTCGGCCAGGCTGGCTGAAATAAAAAAAAGGCAACCGGAACTAACATAAGAAAACCGCTTGGGTATACACTATTTTTAACCAAAGAAGAAAAAAAAGGATAAGAGATGGATTTGTGTGATCTCTCTACTCAGACACTTACCTGATGTTATGATAACAAATTTCATTCTGCCGTCTTCAAACACCAACGGCATAATAGATGAGACAGGGGTACAATGGTATGAAAAGCCCTAGCCAGTAAATGTGCATATTAGATGTCTATTAACAGTTTCAGACTATAACGCTTAAATTGGTGGTGTTGACCTCATGGATCACAGGGTTATGCATTAACTGCGAGCCTGTTTTATCTTGGCCCACATGTTTCTGGTGATAAAACAGTTTAGCAATCTTTGTTGCAGTGGCACCGAGCTTCTGCTCAGTTTGGAAAGATCTGAAAGATCAGAACCATAATCCCTAACCAATAGCGAGACAAGAAAAACTCTTGGACGAAATTCAGTCGCCGTGTCTTGAGCGTTGAAAAAGTACTAGTCCCTAAAACGAAAAAAGCAAGAGTAATGCTCCCCTTCCGAAAATTCTGTGATTTGGCAAATAGACGTTGATGCAGACGGTTAGGATACTGGAAAAGTCAAGATGGATGTGTTTACAGTGTACAATTTTACTTCATTAAACAAGAGACAGCAAATACTTTAAGAAATTTCGGTAAGAACGAAGTTTTATTAAACAAATCTTTCTATACGTGATTTTTTCTTTCTACTCTTTCAGCTCAATTGAGATCTAATATCCACCCCTGTGGATTTCCTTCAGAGGGAATGCTTGTAGCTAAAACAAATTTTTAAAAGAAATTAGTGTTAAAATGATTTTATCTTTTTACTCACTACAAAGAAATCAGCTAAGTCGAAAAAGGGTTTCTGCGTTCAGGCCTTAGGGGGCTGTAAGGATAATATCTAACCACTTTAAGATTTAACGCTTCTATTTTTTCATTTAGAAGGAAACTCAATCCCAAACTCAAACGTGTTGATTTAATGGCTGGCAAATTCATTTAGAGACTTCTTTTTTTAATTTTTAGTTATATTTGCGTCATCTTCGTTCTTTACTAGCCCCTTGTCTATGCAAAATAACTATGCAAACCTTAGGTCACGTCACAGATGAAGTACAGGTGTATTTTCACTTATGCAGCAGTTCAGCTCTTTGGGCCTCTCAAACGACCCTGGCTTCACTTTTGCTCACTTTGACTTCATTTTATACTATAGACCAGCAGAAAGCTCTGTCTATGGGGTACTACTGTTTATTTTATTTTGATATTTTGAGAAAAACAGTTGAGCGGTGGGGGATTAAGTTATCCTTAAAGACAGAGTTATTGCATATTTCGACCATGCTGAACAAAATAGCTATCATAAAATTTTGACCGGGTGACTTTGGGAAAAATGAGCGTAGTAGCGTCCTAGTTGCGCTTCATTTTTTGGTCACTTAAAAACGACACTAGAACTTTTAATTTCGGTTCGAATGAGCCCTCCCGCGACATTCTGACACCAGTGGGTCGATACGATCACCCCTGGGGGAAAAAAGAGTCAAAAGAGATTGGGGGCAACTAGTTTAAAATGACCTTTACTTTTCTTTGAAACACTTCTTTTCGGAAAGTTTTTTTTAATTAATAATGTAAAAAGAGCTATTTACTCTAACTAAACCGCCTTTGTGATTCCTTGGTTATTCATACAAAATTCGAACACAATTCGACCTTCAGCGTAAAGGATAAGGTATTGACGAGGGGGAGAACCCCCTATATTACGTATATGAGGAAGTTCGCCCCCTCGTCAATACCTCGCTCTTTACGCTCAAATTCAAACTTGTTTAAATAATGGCCGATTTAAGCAATAATTTAGGCAGCTTCATAACCATGATTTTTATGTGATAATAAACCAAAGATATTGTACGTCTTCGGCTTGTGGTTGTTAAATATAAAAAAAACTAGTTTTTTTCCAACTGAAAGTAAGGAATAACATTAAAACTTATAACGAACATAAATTATTACGTGTATCTTTTTTAGATTTTTTCTTTCATTCATTTCATTCTTTTGAGAATTGCTCAAACTGTGGAACTTTTTGCAACTATGGGCCGAGGTTCCTTCCTTTCCAGGTTGCGGCAACCGCTACAGCCATGATCTTAAAACCAGCCTTTAGGACACGCAACATGAGCCTATCAATCGATGTCTTATTATAGTAAATTAAAAGCCATATTATAGTCAAACTTTTCGATAAGAAGGAAAAACTCGTGAATGAAAGAAAAAAAACAAACAAAAAAACAACTGCGCTGAACAATCCTGGAAGTGGAGGCAAAAAATTCGTTCACTAGAATATGGTCGAAACGTTTTATAACGTTGCAAATAGTCGGAATAATTCAGAAGGGGTTTGAATGGCCTAAGAAAGTTTTGAAATGGATAAAAATGCAGCTGAACGCACTGGTCGTCAAAATTTTATCCTTAGATCATAAAAACGTCGTCTAAAAGTCACAAAACATTGCGTCTTTTTCAAATAACGATTTGCTTATGTATAAGAGTCATAGTAAAGCCGAGGGTGAAGCCTCAACTATGCTGAAAATTCCTAGAAAGGGAGACGAAAATTAGATGATAAGAACGTCACCAAAACGTTGTACAACGTTGCTTATCATAAAAGGGTTTAGATAATGGACGAAATCTTGAATGGGTAAAAATGAAATTCTGATCGAAATGGCGAAAATTGGGGTTTGGATTGTGCCGGTCATTTTAGCAGCTTATTAGAGGCCAGGATTGTCAGGATTGATAAATCAGGATTGGGGACCTTAGTTTTCTTACAAACAGCAACGTTATCAGAAGGTCGCATTAGATTATGTGACGTTCTGACAATGTAATATGGGCTAATTCTTTGAAAATAAAAAGTCGGACTCTAACTTTACAAACTGATTCAAAGTATTCGTGAAACGAATACTTTTCGCACTGTAAAAGAAAGCAATCGGGTGAATGAATCAGTGTTTTTATTACAATCAAACTAATTTAATGTATCAAACTGATATTAAAAAATACTTCACCGTCAAAAAGAGGTACTTCAAATAATTGAAAAGAAAACATCACTTTGATTGAAATTTGGTAGGAAACAATAACTTTTGAACAATTAGATCAACAAATTCATAGCTTTTTAGAGCACAAAAACGTTCCCCGCTACATTGGCATCTGGCGGTGTGCGGCAGATTTGTTTTCTAACATTTGCACTTTACGACGCAACTTTTTTTTACAATTGCGTTTGGTTAGCTCCCTGCAGGCCTAAGACACCTCTGGTTAATCGCTCCAATGTGGAACCCATTGTCTGCCTTTATCTCATTTCTATCCCCATTTGGAAGGATCATATTTAAGTAGATCACGTCAAAGCGACTGATTCTAGATTTTGACTTAGGAAAAAGCACTTAGGATAAGCTGAAGTTTTGCTGCTCTCATTTAAGGAATCCACTCCGCCAATTTGCCTAGGCTAAAAATATTTTTGCAAGCCTCATTTCTATCAGCATCACAACGCGCGTGGTCATACAGAATGATTACAAATCGTTTGAGCTAAACAGCAACGTCCTTGTCAATGTCTTTGTCACCTTCGGTTGCACTAGTCATCGATGATGACATCTCAGGTCAGATATGCCACATATCACCGTTAACGTTCGCAAATGTAGCACTGTCAACGCTAATGTTCACAAATGAAGAAAGGGTATCACAGCCAAGGAAGGCATGGAACATTGGCAGTGCTTTGCATTTGGAAGTTCTACAATAAATTACAATAAATAACCGAGTCAAACTCAAAACGAGCAAAAATTAGCATGAGTAGGGCACAAAACCCCTATACCTTCCCAAGGCCAGAACATAATTTGCACTTTGCTGAAAAAATATAAATGTTTTTACTTTCATAACTTTAATAAATCAAATAATATTAATATTTTGATTACTAAATATCAGTATATGTATATTAAACTGACAATTCACATTCATTTGTATTTTTTTCAGTAAAGTGCAAATTATGTTCTGGCCTTCGGAAGGCATTGCGGTTTTGAGCCCTACCCATGTTAATTTCTGCTTGTTTTGAGTTTGATTCAGTTATTTATTGTAATTTCTGTTCATTTTGGGTTTCATTTATTTATCGATACTGATTTGTGGTAGTTTCAGGCTTGGTAGATTATTTGATTTTATTTTTTGCTCATTTTTGGTTTAATGAAGTTCTTTAGTTTTCTTTGAAAACTTATGTTTTGGAAAAAGTTTTTTTTAATTAATTTCTGGTCGTTTTATGTTGACATAGTCTTTTAAGGGGGAAAAAATAATACTTTAAATCTTTTCTTATTTTTAGACTTTATACTGTGGCCCGCTATTTATATGCTGGAGAAAAATTTTCAGCAATTTTTAACAACATACACCACTTTAAAAATCTGGACACAAATAGAAGTGTTTCATTTAGTTGCATACCTCCTCTAGTTGACCTGAAATAGAAAACTTGATATCATTCACAAAAAAAAAAAAAAATATGTTTACTTTCTTTGATAGCTTGGATACACTTACGCTATTTTGAATTAGTTAAATTTTAAGAGCAGAAGTAGCCCCAAAAGTTTGAACATAATACCCTCAGTCGTTCTTGGGATACTGCTGAGATGCCTTATTAGAAATTAGCATTAACACACTGCATTTTTATTTAATCTTAAGGCAACATTTAATTTTTAAACATAATTGGCAAGTGGGAGAGTGGGCTTGGGAGGGGAAGTAGTTGCCCTCCAATCACTTTCAACTATTAAAAAGGGCATTAGTCCTTTCTATTTTCAATCGAATGAGCCGTTTTCGAAGTTCCTACCACAACTCCTTCGAGACAAAGTGCCCTGGTCTAAAAAAAAAAAAATAATAGTAATAATACATTGTACCCAGATCGTTCTTTAATATAAAAATGTCAAGCCTTCCAATCGCTTTTGACAATTAAAAAGGGCACTAGCCCTTCCAATTTCCAAACGAATGAGCCCTTTTTGAGTTTCAACGACAACACTTTCTATAAGCACCTTATATGCCCCCAGGGCATAACTAACAATCCCTACCCTGAGGGTTCCGAGGGGGTTGTCATCTTCAACGACCTAATTTCCAGAACTTTCAACTACGTTAAACAAAACGGCCATCTCAAAATTTTGATTGAATGTGCTTGGGGAAATGGTGGGTGTGAAAGTGGGGTTAGTTGCCGTTCAATCACTTTCGATTGTTAAAAAGGGCTCTAGCCTTTTCAATTTACAATCAAATGAGCCCTTTTGAAATTTCTACGACAAAACTATTTATGAAAGCCTTAGGTGCCCCCAGGGCATAGCTTAAAAACTTTGCCCTGAGGGTTGGGGGGGGGGGGCTTGTCATCCTCAAAGACCTAAGTTCCAGAACTTTCAACTACGTTGAACAAAATGAATATCTAAAAATTTTGATTGGATGTGTTTGGGGAAATGGTGGGCGTGAGAGCTGCTCTTCAATCACTTTCTACTATTAAAAAGGGCTTTACTCGTTTCAATTTCAAATCGAACGAGCCATTTTTGAAATTTCTACGACAACTCTTTCATTAAAAACCTCATATGCCCCAGGGCATAACTTAAACCCTTGCCCTGAGGGCTGTGGGGGGGGGGATTGTCATCCACAAAGACACAATTTCCAGAACTTTCAACTACGTAGAAAAAATGGCTATCTCAAAATATTGATTGTATGTGTTTGGAGAAATAGTGGGCGTGAGAGGGGGATTAGTTGCCCTCCAATTACTTTCAACTATTAAAAAGGGCACTAGCCATTTCAATTTGAAATCGAATAAGCCATTTTTGAAGTTTCTACGACAACGCTTTCTATAAAAACCTTATATGCCCCTAGGGCATTACTTTCAAACCTTGCCCTGAGTGGTTTAGGGGGGGGGGTGGTTGTCATCCTTAAAGACCTAATTTCTAAAACTTTCAACTATGTTGAACAAAATTGCTGTCTAAATATTTTGATTGGATGTGTTTGGGGAAAAGGTGGGCGCAAAAGGGGGGTTAGTTGTCCTCCAATCACTTTCTACTATTAAAAAGGGCACTAACCCTTTGAATTTCTAATCGAATGCACCCTTTTTCAAATTTCCGCGACAAAGCTTTCAATAAACACCTTGTATACCCCCAGGGCATAACTTGTAACCCTTGCCCTGAGGGCTCCGAGGGGGAATGGGGTTGTCATCCTCAAAGACCTAATTTCCAGAACTTGCCACTACGTTGAACAAAATGGCTATCTCAAAATTTTGACTGGATTTGTTTGGATAAATGGTGGGCATGAGAGGGGGCCTGGTTTCCCTCAATCACTTTTGATTATTAAAAATGGACCTAGCCCTTTGAATTTCTAATCGAATGAGCCCTTTTTCAAGTTTCTGTGACAAAGCTTTCAATGAAAACCTTACATGCCCCCAGGGCATAACTTATAACCCTTGCCCTGAAGACTGTGGGGGAGGGGGGGGGGAGTGTCCTGCTCAAAGGTATAATTTCCAGAACTTTCAACTACGTTGAACAAAATGGCCGTCTCAAAATTTTGATTGGATGTGTTCGGGGAAATGATGAACATGGATGGGGTGTTCGTTGCCTTCCAATCAGTTTCGACTATGAAAAAGGGCACTAGCCATTTCAATTTCCAATTGAATGAGCCCTTTTTGAAGTTTCTACGACAACGATTTCTATAAGAACCTTATAGACACCAAGGGCATAACTTACAGCCCTTGCCCTGATGAATGTGGGGGGGGGGTGTCATCCTCAAAGACCTAATTTCCGGAACTTTCCACTACGTTGAACAAAATGGCTATATAAAAATTTTGATTGGATGTGTTTGGGGAAAAGGTGGGCGTGAGAGGGTGGTTAGTTGTCCTCTAATCACTTTTGACTTTTGAAAAAGGCACTAGCCCTTTGAATTTCCAATCGAATGAGCCTTTTTTGAAGTTTCTACGACAACGCTTTCTATAAAAACCTTATATGCCCCCAGGATGTATAACTTATAACCCTTGCCCTGAGGGCTGTGGGGGAGTGTCCTCCTCAAAAACATAATTTCTATCTGGTAATCGACTACGCTGAACAAAATGGCTATCTCAAAATTAAGATTGGATGTGTTTTGGGAAATGGTGGGTGTTGAAGGGGTGTTAGTTGCCTTCTGATCACTTTCGACTATAAAAAGGGCACAAGCCACTCCAATTTCCAATTGAATGCGCCCTTTTCAAAGTTTCTACGACTGCTTCTTTGATACAAAGTGCCCTGGTCTAAATAAAATAATAATAAATAATACATTGTGCCAACATCGTTCTTATACGCCCTCAGGGCATAACTTAAAACCCTAAACCTGAGAGCTGTGGGGATTGTCCTCGTCAAAAATATAATTTCTATCTGGAAATCAACTACGCTAAACAAAATTGCTATTTCAAAATTTTTATTGGATGTGTTTGGGGAAATGGTGGCCGTGGAAGGGGTGTTAGCTGCCTTCCAATCACTTTCGACTGTCAAAAGGAGTAATAGCCGTTCCAATTTGCAATTGAATGAGCCCTTTTTCAAGTTTCTACGACGACTCCTTCGATACGAAGTGCCCTGGTATGGAAACCAAAAAAAAAAAAAAAATACATTGTGCCTACATCACGCTTTACTTAGGCAGCGCTATTGCGCTGCCTATGATAGCTCTCGATCTTCGGGTTGGTCGATCTGTTCGAACAAAATTTCAGACAGGAAGTCAAACAGTTCTTACTTGTTCTCATCAACCCGCAAGAAGTCTTTCCCGTTCGACTTCTGGGGCATCCTTGTTGTTAACGAAAATCGGGTTTTGATCCCTGTTCCGTGCTTTGTTCTTGTTCCAGATTTTAGGCGATCTTCTAATTACATGTTCCACATGAATTCAAGCCTTTTGCATCGTATGAGCTTAGATTGAATATGCGAAATGAACACGTCGACTGCGTAATCACAAAAAGTTTTGGCTTCACCGAAGTTTAATATATGTACGATCACTGCAACTCTGATATTTGTAACTCTGAACGTGTTTCTATACCTTCAAGCAGCAGTGGAATGAAATCAGATTTTGGGCTGCTTCGGAGCTCATCTTCGCTTGAAATCACGGAAGGAAACATCTGATTTTCATGGTAGAGGAAGTTGGACAGTTCAGTAAATCTGGATTGGCTAGCAGTGTAGAGAATAGGAAAGAGGTCTGTGTTCTTGGAGGTATCTAGCTTGCTCTTCATCAATGTATTTGCAGCATGTCCTCACTTTTATTTTTATTTTGACACCATTTCGATGAATCGGGTATGACAGTGGTTAATTAAACACAGGAAAAAGCCTATAGCTTTTTATCAATTCTAAAATTAAGGGACAAATCATAGGGAATAAAGCAGCAAAGTCGGGCCGATGACAGCAAGACTCCAGGGACTCAAGTTTAAAAAATATTAATATTGTATTATCTTGTCAAAACATATTTGTCTGTCGCATCATCACGTATTTAATCAATTATTTTAAAATTTTAAGTACTATGAGATATAGTTTGTCCTTTAATATAATGTCTTGTCAAAAAATAAGTGCGTTGCACAATAATGTATTTAATGACTAACTTTCTGTCCAAAATTGCCTTTTAATTTAAAATTTCAGTTACTTTGGGTGAGAGTTAGTTCCTTAACATAGTTTTTGTCAAAACACGCTTTTCCACTTATAGTTACTATGGGCTGTGGTTCGCCTCCTACTTGGTTGGTGCAACTGCTACAACCTTCATTTTTCAAAACGCGTTTTTCGAAATTTGGTTACTATGGGCTGTGGTTCACATTTCTCTGGGTTGCAGCTACTGCTGCAACCATGATATAATTTAGAGTTTTTTCTTTACTATAAAATTTTAATACATTGAATTTAAAGAAATATCTTTTATATTTAAACTGTAAAAAGAAACTCTCTTTAGTTACCTCCTATCTAAAATGATGAAGATTATATGAATGAACCACAGGGCTCAGTTTTTTGGGCTTGAATTTGTTCTTTACTATAATTGATATATCTCGCATGGTCTACTGATTAGGATAGCTGGCTCTCACTTAGTTGGCCCGAGTTCGATACCCGGTATGGCCAATTTTTACTTATGATGATTTCTTAAGGCATATAACTGAAATAAATTTGTGTTAAGTATATGTTGCATCATCATCTATATAATGATTTCTTATAATACTTCAGTTACTATGGGATACAGTTCATTCCTTAATGTAAAAACCTCTACAGCAAGGTTCTCTTATATATTGAATCTAATAGACTGATGTTCATTAAGATTCTATGACTTTTAGGGGTTGTTTCCCCCTTTTTTCAAAAATAAAGCAAATTTTATCAGGCTCACACAAACGAGTTAGACTAAACTTGACGAAACTAATATATTTAAAATCAGCATAAAAATCAGATTCTTTTGATGTATCTATTGGTACCAGAATTCCATTTTTTAGAGTTTCGGTTACCATTGAGCCGGGTCACTCTTACTATACAGTTTGTTGCCACCAACTATTTGCTTATAACTTTGATTAACGACTTCCTGGTACAAGTGGCTCGGACGATCGGCCGTTAACCGAAAGGTTGGTGGTTCAAGGCCACCCGTGGGCGATTCTTTTAGTTTGTAATACAGCTATCAATAGAATCATGATACCGATAATACTTATAAAATCCCAATTACAGTATCGATCCTTTATGTAATAATACCCTTCAAGGCAGGGGCTTATGAAGTCTGATTAACTGGTTACTGGATACGGATAAAATTAGAATCAGACAGAGGGTTTTACTATGAATCGTTGATGGGCTCCAAGTTTGGTTAATGGCCTCTGACCTTTTATCTTTCTTTTAGCTGCGTATATAATGCATACCAGTCATTGATAGACAGTTGCTTCCGGACATTCAATTAGGATTTAAAAAATCTTGACATTCAGGTTTAAAGTCATACTAGGCAACTGGCATGAGTAAAGAGAAGGCAAAGTCAGTCAGTGGAACGTCAATATAAGCCTAATGATTTAGAACAAATTCCTGGAACACCGACTCAAGAAAAAAGTATTTCTAACCGTGTTTTCAACAGTTCTTTTAGTTCTACTGAATATTTGTCAAAAAATGCTCTTTGTAGTAAAACAAATCCGGGTTGCAGCGGTAGCTAGCAACCTAGTAAGAGACGATCACGTCCAATGTTAAGAAATATAAAAACCCATAGTTCCTAACAAAGGAGTCAGATCAAAACAAAAAGTACACCATTAGAACCGCCTTGTCCGAAACCCCTGTATAGGAAACTTTCTGTCCCTTGGCTTGAACAGCAAGGGAAATATATTGGCTTGAAAATCAAGAAAATTGACTTTAACCACGTTATTCTCCCCAAACGGGATATTTTTTTCTTTTTTCTTTTTTTTTTCTTTTCCACAGATAGCTTGGCACTGGAACATCGTAGAGGGTTGTTCAATAGCTCATTTTAAAGTAAATTAATTGGGTTAAAAACCTTTTGTAACTAAAATAAATTATTTCTAAAAGAGAATAAATTTTTCCACCAAAAACTGCATTTTCGATCTCTTTTCACACTCCAGTCTTTCAAACATAATCGTATACCAGCGGTAAGATTTGAACCCACGCCTCCGAAGAGACTGGTGGCTAACACCAGTGCCTTGGACCACTCGGCCAGGCTGCCTCTCATAAATAAATATATATGTGAATTTGGGTTGCAGCAGTAGCTAGCAACCTAGTAAGAGATGATCAGTCCAATGCTAAGAAATATAACAAAACTCCTAAAAATAGAGTCAGATCAAAACAAAAGTACATCATTAGAATTACCTTGTCTGAAACCCTACTAGATAAATAATGAATGTCATCATAGTTATATATTAGAGCTATGACGTGAATAGAAAAACATGAAATTATATTGTTGTTTCTGAAGACGTCATGAAATAATATCATTGCTCTATGACGTCAACAAAATCATTACGCTGTGACGTCATAATTACTACTTAAGAACTACAAAGATGAAAATGTTCTCATTCATAATTACATAATGGTTTCAATCAAGCAAGTCGCACGCAAGTTGAAAAAACAGTACTACACAAACAACAGAGATAGTATCTTGAAAAGAGAAAAGCAAAAATATTCAACCGACCAGGCGCATCGAGAAGTAAAAATTGAGAGAGCAAAACAAAGGTATTCAACCGACCAGGCGTATCGAGAAGTAATAATTGAGAGAGCAAAACAAAGGTATTCAACCGACCAGGCGTATCGAGAAGTATTATAATAAAGAACGACCTCTTGCCTATACTAAATTTTATACGCCACTTAATTATAGTATAGGTTAGTAATTCAACAGATAGAATGGCACTGAAACATCGTAGAGAGTTTTTCAATGGTTCATTTTAAATGAAATTAATGTGGTTAAAAATCTTTTGTAATTTACACAAAGGACCGATATAGCTCATTATAAATGGTGTTTGTCAATTATCCGGGTTGCAGCGGTAGCTAGCTTATAATAAAGAACGACCTCTTTGCCTATACTAAATTTTATACGCCACTTAATTATTGTATAGGTTAGTAATTCAACAGATAGCATGACACTGGAACATCGTATATAAGAACTACAATAGCCCATAACTCCTTAAAATAAAACTTACAGTCTTTTGGCTTTAACAAAATTACATTAAAAGACGATCATAGGAATAACAAACAATTGCATACATTGGAATTAAACAGCTACTTGATTGTTGGATGTTTGTCTCTTACTATATCAAAGAAGAAAAAGCCGTAGGCTTTTTCCTGTTTGTAATCCGGGTTGCAGCGGTAGCTAGCAACCTCCGGGTTGCAGCGGTAGCTAGCAACCTAGTAAGAGACGATCACCTCCAATGTTAAGAAATATAAAAACCCGTAGCTCCTAAAAAAAGAGTCAGATCAAAACAAAAAGTACACCATTAGAACCGCCTTGTACAAATCCTCCATAAAGGAAACTTACCGCCCTTTGGCTTGAATAACAAAGAAAATATATTGGCTTGAAAATCAAGAAAATAGACTTTTACCACGTTATTCTCCCCAAACGGGATATTTTTTTCTTTTTTTCTTTTTTTTTTCTTTTGTATCCAGAGATAGCTTGGCACTGGAACATCGTAGAGGGTTGTTCAATAGCTCATTTTAAAGGAAATTAATTGGGTTAAAAATCTATAGTAACTAAAATAAATTATTTTTAAAAGAGAATAAATTTTTTCAATAAAAACTGTATTTTTGATGCAGTGACGTCATAATTACTATATTATAGTAAGGAACGAAGTCTATCTCATAGTAACTGCTGCAACATAGAAAAGAAAAAAAGAGGTATATGGTGTATATGACGTCATTATAATGATGAAATAACTCTTGGCTATACTAACTTGCATAGTCAAGTTAGTATAGCCATTAGAATACCTTTATCAAAACCAATTTATCCGTATATACACAGTTCTGTGGAAAAAAAATTACAATAAAGAACGACACCTAGCCGATGTTAGCTGAAACATAAATAGGGATTACGTAATTTCTCTTCCCGGGTTGCAGCGGTAGCTAGCAACCTAGTAAGAGACGATCACGTCCAATGTTAAGAAATATAAAACCCCTTACTCCTAAAAAAAGAGTCAGATCAAAACAAAAAGTACACCATTAGAACCGCCTTATCCGAAACCCCTATTAAGGAAACTTACCGCCCTTTGGCTTGAATAACAAAGAAAATATATTGGCTTGAAAATCAAGAAAATTGACTTTAACCACGTTATTCTCCACAAGCGGGATATTTTATCTTTCCGCTTTTTCTTTCTCCTCAGCTAGCTGGGCACTGGAAAATCATAGAGAGCTGTATAATAGCTTATTTTAAGGGAAATTGCTACACCTAGTGTCTTTTGTAATCAAAAATAATTTATAATAAAGAACGACCTATTGCCTATACTAAATTTTATACGCCACTTTTATAATAAAGAACGACCTCTTGCCTATACTAAATTTTATACGCCACTTAATTATAGTATAGGTTAGTAATTCAACAGATAGCTTGGCCCTAGAACATCGTAGAGAGTTGTTCAATTTACAGTAAAGAACGATCACTTATACATAGTAACTGATATATGGTGGATCCAGGGGTAGTTACTTTTGGTTCGTCTCTTACTATTTCAAAGGAGAAAAAGCCGTAGGCTTTTTCTGTTTGTAATGATATAGTATAAAACGAATTCCAAGTTGTAACTGACGTCATCCTGGTTGTTATATAGTAAAGAACGAACTCTTGCCCTTAGTTACCTACTATGTCATGCCAAATTAGCTAATTAAATTCATTTAATTTTGTTTATCCGGGTTGCAGCGGTAGCTAGCAACCTAGTAAGAGACGATCACGTCCAATGTTAAGAAATATAAAAACCCATAGTTCTTAAAAAAAGAGTCAGATCAAAACAAAAAGTACACCATTAGAACCGCCTTGTCCGAAACCCCTGTATAGTAAAGTTTCTGTCCCTTGGCTTGAACGGCAAGGGAAATATATTGGCTTGAAAATCAAGAAAATTGACTTTAACCACGCTATTCTCCCCAAACGGGATATTTTTTTCTTATTTTCTTTTTTTTTCTTTTTCACAGATAGCTTGGCACTGGAACATCGTAGAGGGTTGTCCAATAGCTCATTTTAAAGGAAACTAATTGGGTTAAAAATCTATAGTAACTAAAATAAATTATTTCTAAAAGAGAGTAAATTTTTCCACCAAAAACTGCATTTTTGATGTCTTTTCACACTGCAGTCTTTCAAACATAATCGTATACCAGCGGTAAGATTTGAACCCACGCCTCCGAAGAGACTGGTGGCTAACACCAGTGCCTTGGACCACTCGGCCAGGCTGCCTCTCATAAATAAATATATATATATATATATATGTGTGAATTTGGGTTGCAGCAGTAGCTAGCAACCTAGTAAGAGACGATCAGTCCAATGCTAAGAAATATAACAAAACTCCTAAAAATAGAGTAAGATCAAAACAAAAGTACATCATTGCTTTTTCATACTGGAACTCATACTGGAACTCATACTGGAACTTTAGTCGATGTACCGTGTATTCACGTATTGATTCAATTGCTTTTTCATACTGGAACTCCAAGTTTTGCTTCTCCAAACGTTGGTCGTCACCAGAGATTTGGAATTCTTGAAGAAATCTCAAAGCATTTTGTATGTCTAGTCGAGCTCTTCTTACTTTAACTAACATTTCAGGATAATATGTGCTTAGAATATCTTTATCCAGTGAATCTCGAATTGTTTCTAATTCTGTTATTTTCTTGTATATATTCAAGAATGGCTTGTTTTCTGTGGGTTTAACTTTCCTATCTTTCGAAATTGTAGTGGTAGCTGTAGTACCAAGTGTAGCAGTTGATGCAGCAGTAGGGATGGGTGAAGTAGTGTTAGCCAAAGTGGTGGTAGCTGTAGTAGTAGGCGCACTAGTGATAGTGGTAGTAGTAGGTGCACTAGTAGTTGTAGTAGGAAGTGTAGTTGTAGACGGGGTAGCTGAAGTAGTGGTAGCAGCAGCAGGAGTAGTAGGAGTTGTAGACGGGGTAGTTGAAGTAGTGGTAGCTGCTGTAGAAGTAGGTACACTAGTACTTGTAGTAGATGAAGACGGGGTAGCTGAAGTAGTGGTAGCAGCAGCAGTAGTAGCAGTAGCAGTAGTTGGAGCAATAGAAGTCAGAGTAGTTGCAGGACTAGTCGAAGAAGCAGTAGAAGGAATAGAAGGACTACTCATTCTAGGAGGAGTAATCACAGGAGAAGGTTTAATTCTCAACCTTGCTAATTTATTATTGTCACATATTTTAATTTTTTCCCCTATCTTTTCCTCTCCCAGTTTTAAATTACAGGCAAATCTATGTTTGGAGTTGCACTTTGTTGATTTCACATCGCAAGATGTTGAACGAAAGAATTCTGGCCATGTTTTCTGTCTGGCAATTTTGAAATATTCAACATTCCGCTGGTTATAACATTCCGCTGACATACAATTAGATGGTTGTTTTAAGTCTTGATCTTTAACCCAAAGAATTTTGTTCTCCTGCGGAAATTTTTTGAGTAGTTCTGCGTTATTCTTCCGTGATGTTTTCATGAACAAATAATATGTGTAATTTAAGAACAAATTTATAGAACTTCTATCTATAAGAGAACCTGGACCATGTGCCTTACAATGCTCAGAGGCTTCTTTGTGAGTCTTTGTTATGTTATAATGGATGAAACAATGACATGAATATATTCCTCCTGGTTTTTCAACAGAATCTGATTTTCCATCTTCTTTTACACATAACTCTAATTTTCTTTGATCAAAGTGGGCAATCACAACATTTATAGTAAAAGCTAAATACAATAATAGTCTCATTTGTTCTGTAAAAACTTAGTGTAAGACGGTATCAAATGCAAGTATCGCAGTTCCTTTTCTTTGCGTTTTGTTTTTTAGTTTTCTTTCGAATTTTTTAAGACTGAAAAAATGAGAAACACTGACTGTTTTCCTGAATATTTTTGCAATTTTGGAACATAATTGTAAATTTTATAGGAAAATGAAAAAACAACGAATATTTTTTGAATGCTTAATAACCATATATGACGTAATGACTGACATAATGTAAAGATTGAAAAAATTAATTTTTATTTAATTTTAGTTTTAGTTCAGCATCGAAAAAATTATAAACTGTAAATATATTTATTGTATCTGAGGAATAATTTTAATCTTGTAATTTAAACTGGTTTACATACCCCAACATCTAGCAATACTTTTCAAAAGGCTTTATTATATCTTTTCAGAACAAGTTCTTTTCTTAATATCCTTCATAAACCAATTTTACAACTTGAAGTACGGAGAATCTTTGTTAATTACAAAAAAAATTCTATATACAGCAGTTTCCTTTAAAATAAGCCATTACAAAGCTCTTTATTATGACCACGAACTGTTTCATTTGATAATTCAGTTGCTAGGGGTATCAAATCCTGCCAGAAGCAATTTTTAGACATTTATCTATTTAAAGTCTAAATAAATATTTTATTAAATAATACTACACTAGATCCTCTTGGCTGACATCGTTCTATTTAAGTACTATGGGTGAGAGATTGTTCTTTACTGTAAATAGCCTCCAACTTTGTGATCTCTTTTTTTTTATTCCCCTTTTTTTCTATTTTGTACTCCGTCTCTGTGTATTTTTTTATATTTCGATATGTTTTTTTTATCTGAGTCTATTTTTAGGAGTTATGGACTATCTGATTTTTTACTAATTTTTTTTTTACTATGGGACGTGGTTGTCTATGGGACGTGGTTGTCAAAGACTTTACTTTCCCAGCCCTGCCATTTTTTCAGCAAAACTTTCTTCTCATACACTAACAATAGTGCATATCAACGACAAGATAACAATGTAAGTACAAGAAATAGTTAAAAGTATGGCTTTTTGCAGGGACATTATCTCAATCCAAAAGAACCAATTTGGGAAAAAAATTGATAATAAACCACAACCAAGGGTCATAATTCCTAGCATGGTAATAACAGTGTAAACTACAGATAGTCGTTCGATACACATCTGTCTTCTTGTATTTCAAATAAAATGACGCAACGAGTCGAAACGAAACATAACGAATTGAAGCAAAAGGAAAACCAAACTAATTTTTAAATTTTCAGGCATTTTTCTGGTTTGTATTAAAAAATTAAAATTAATGCTCGGACACCATAATTATTTTTGCAGTTTGCAGTCAAATAAAATTATTTTATTTTAAAATTTCGGAAATGATTCTAGTTACAGTTGGAAAATCAGATTTTTGTTTAAACCTCCCAAAAATTACTGAATTTTACATACCTATGTCTACATGCTTCTTATAATGGTAAAAGTTCTTTGAAAAATATTGATTTTATTTTAAATATTTTTTGTTAGTTAGAAAAGGCTGTAGATGTGACAAATTCCTGATATTAATATATGGTTATTAGTACACAATAGGTTTTAGATATTACGTCATGTCACTTATTACGTTATATATAGTTATTAGTAGATAATCGGTAAAATATTCGTTCTTTATTATAATTTTCTTGATTTTTAAGCCAATATATTTCCCTTGCTGTTCAAGCCAAATGACAGAACGTTTTCTATACAGGGGTTTCGGACAAGGCGGTTCTAATGGTGTACTTTTTGTTTAGATCTGACTCCTTTTTTAGGAACTATGGGTTTTTAAATTTCTTAACATTGGACGCGATCGTCTCTTACTAGGTTGCTAGCTACCGCTGCAACCCGGATTAGAACTCTTTCTAATTGATTACAAACAGGAAAAAGCCTACGGCTTTTTTTCTTTGAAATAGTAAGACACTAGTCTCAAAAAATCAAGTAGCTAACTAAATCAAATGTATGTATTGGGTTTTTATTCCAATGACCGTCTTTTAGTGGAAAATTTTAATATATTGACCTTAAATATAATAACTGTACAAGCCTATACTATAGTTAAGTGGCTTATAAAATTTAGTATAGGAAAGAGGTCGTTCTTTATTATAAAACAGACAGATAAGACAAACAGACGAGACAGAATAGCAGACCGACAAGACAGACAGACAGATAGAGAAGACAGACAGATACACAAGACAGACAGGCAGCCAGACGAATAAGACAGACAGACTGACAGACAAGACAAGACAGACAGACAGACAGACATGACAGACAGACAGACACACAAGACAGACAGGCAGAGAGATAAACAGACAAACAAGACAGACAGACTGACAGACACGACAGACTAGACAGAAAAGACAGAGAGGCAGACAGACAGAGAGACAGACAGAGACACAGACAAGACCGACCCACAAACAGATAAGATAGACAGATAAACTGACAGGCAGACAAGACAAAAACACAGACAGACAATACAGCCAGACAAGGCAGACAGACAGACAGTTAAGACAGAGAGACAGACAGAGAGACAGACAGACAGACAGACAAGATAGACAAGACAGACAAGTTAGACGGACACAGACAGACAGACAGACAGACAGACTGACAGACAGACAGACAGGTAGACAGACAGACAGACAAGACTGACAGACAAGATAGACAGACTAGACAAGATAGACAGACTAGACAGACAGACAGACAAGATAGACAAGACAGACAAGACAGAAGGACACAGACAGACAGACAGACAAACAGACAAGAGAGATAGACAAGACTGACAAGAAAGATAAGAAAGACAGAAAAGGCAGACAGACAAGACAAGACAAACAAGAGAGACAGACAAGACAGACAGACAAAAAAGAGACAGACAGACAAAGACAGACAAGACAGACAGACATACAGACAAGACAAACAGACAAGACAGACAAGAGAGATAGACAAGACAGACAAGAAAGATAGAAAAGACAGACAGACAGACAAACGGACAAATAGACAAACAGACAAGACAGACAGACAAGAGAGACAGACAGGACAGACAGACAGATAGACAAGACAGACAAGTTAGACGGACACAGACAGACAGACAGACAGACAAGACAGACAGACAAGACAGACCGACATGACAGACAGACAGATAGAGAAGACAGACAAGTTAGACGGACACAGACAGACAGACAGACAGACAGACACACAGACAAGACTGACAGACAAGATAGACAGACTAGACAGACAGACAGTTAAGATAGACAGACAAGACAGACGGACACAGACAGACAGACAGACAAGACAGACAAGAGAGATAGACAAGACTGACAAGAAAGACAGAAATTCACGGACAGACAAGACAAGACAGACAGACTAGACAGACAGACAAACAAGAGAGACAGACAAGACAGACAAGACAGACAAGACAGACAAGACAGACAGACAGACAGACAAACAGACAAGACAGACAGACAGACAAGAGAGATAGACAAGACAGACAAGAAAGATAGAAAAGACAGACAGACAAGACAAACAAGACAAGACAGACAGACAGACAGACAGACGGACAAATAGACAAACAGATAAGAAAGACAAGACAGACAGAAATGACAGACAGACAGATAGAGAAGACAGACAGATATACAAGACAGGCAGGCAGTGAGACAAACAGACAGACAAGATAGATACACAGGCAGACTGACAGGCAAGACAGATAGACAGGCAGACAGACAAAA
Organism: Artemia sinica; assembly: GCA_027921565.1. Lineage (NCBI taxonomy): Eukaryota > Metazoa > Arthropoda > Branchiopoda > Anostraca > Artemiidae > Artemia > Artemia sinica. The sequence continues at coordinate 40,218,545 of CM051270.1, forward strand.
CAGACCCACAAACACATAAGACAGACAGACAGACAGACTGACAGACAGACCAGACAAAAACACAGACTGACAGTACAGACAGACAGACAAGAAAAACAGACAAGACAAACAGAAAAGACCGACAGACAAGACAGACAGATAACACAGACAGACAAGACAGACAGTCAAGACAGTCAGACAAGACTGACAGACAAGACAGAGAGACATGCAGAGAGACAAACAGACTGACAGATAAGACAGATAGACAAGACAAACGAGACAGACAGACAAGACTGACAGACAAGACAGAGAGACAGACAGAGAGACAAACAGACAGACAGACAGACAAACTGACAAGACAGACGAGACAGACAAAACAGACAAGAAAGAAGAGACAGACACACAGACAGATAGACAGCAGACCGACAGACATACAGACAGACAGAAAATACAGACAATACAGAAATACAAAACAGACAAACAAGAGAGACTGTCTGACTGTCTTGTTTATTAGTCTGTTTGTCTGTCTGCCTGTCTGTCTATCTGTCTGTCTTTCTGTCTGTCATTCTTTCTGCCTGTCTGTCTATCTGTCTGTCTTTCTGTCTGTCTGTCTGTCTGTCTTTCTTGTCTGTCTGTCTGTCTGTCTGTCAGTATGTTTGGCTGTCATTCTGTCTGTCTTGTCCGTCTGTTTTGTCTCTCTGTCTTGTCTCTCTTTCTGTCTGTCTGTCTTGTCTGTCTGTATTATAACTATACACGACAAAGCATTTTTTTCAAAATTGATTTTATTTATAAAAAATATTATATTACAAAAGGCACTAGATTTAGCAATTTCCTTTAAAATGAGTCATTATACAGCTCTATAGGATTTTCCATTGCCCAGCTACCCGAGAAACAAAGGAAAGAAAAAATGATTAAAGTGTATTCAGAATTCGTGGTTCCAGCCACTTTTTTGATTTTTCAAGCCAATATAATTTCCTTGTTGTTAAAGGAAATTTCTATGTAGGAGTTTCTGACAAGGTGATTCTAATAGTGTACGTCTTGTTTTGATCTGGCTCTATTTTATGAGCTTTGGATTGTTTTAGTTTTTACTACGGGGCATGATCGTCTCTTATTAGCTAACTTTATGCTCGTTCTCTATTATAACTATCTCTAAGACCATGATACCGATGAAACTTATATAATTCACAGTTTTAATATACTAGATCGAGCTTTTATGTAATAATAATAATTAATTTTGTTAATTACAAAACGTTTCTATATACAGCAGTTTTCTTTAAAATGAACCATTACACAGCTCTTTATTAAGACCACGAACTGTTTGATTTAATACTTAAGTTAGTATGGGTTAAAGTTAATTCCTTATTGTAGGATGAAATCACTTCTTTGTTTGATGTGAAATTAGAAACAGGAAAAAGCCTATGGCTTTTTCTTAATTGGAATAGTAAGAGATGACCTGGCTACAATCTATGATTATGACATCATTGATCAATCTTTAACATGAAATGTTCTTTACTGTAATGGTTTGTTCTTTTCTAGGTTTCAGCCATCTCTAAAGCCATGATACTGATGGAAATTACATAATCCCTATTTATGTTTCAGTTTACAATGGGCTAGGTGTCGTTCTTTATTGTATTCCCTGAAAGAAATTCCAAATAAACTTTGAAAAATCAAGAGAATGTAAGTTTGACAAGGTAAACCACAACAAAACACCACTGAAATATTCCAACTCTTGCATTTCACTGAAAGAAATTCAAAATGAACTTTGAAAAATCAAGAGAATGTAAGTGTGACAAGGTAAACCAAAACAAAACACTAGTGAAATATTCCAACTCTTGCATTTCACTGAAAGAAATCCAAAATGAACTTTGAAAAATCAAGAGAATGTAACTGTGACACGCTAAACCACGACAAAACACTACTGAAATATTCCAACTCTTGCATTTCAACGAAAGAAATCCAAAATGAACTTTGAAACATCGATAGAATGTAACTGTGACAAGATAAAGCACAACAAAACACTACTGAAATATTCCAACTCTTGCATTTCAACGACAGAAATCCAAAAATGAACTTTGAAAAAATCAAGAGAATGTAAGTGTGACAAGGTAAACCACAACAAAACACTACTGAAATATTCCAACTCTTGCATTTCAACGAAAGAAATCCAAAAATGAACTTTGAAAAATCAAGAGAATATAAGTGTGACAAGGTAAACCATGACAAAACACTACTGAAATATTCCAACTCTTGCATTTCACTGAAAGAAATTCATAATGAACTTTGAAAAATCAAGAGAATGTAAGTGTGACAAGGTAAACCACAAGAAAACACTACTGAAATATTCTAACTCTTGCAATTCAATGAAAGAAATCTAAAATGAACTTTGAAAAATCTAGGGAATGTAACTGTGACAAGGTAAACCATAACAAAACACTACTGAAATATTCCAACTCTTGCATTTCAACGAAAGAAATTTAAAATGAACTTTGAAAAATTAAGAGAATGTAACTGCGACAAGGTAAACCATGACAAAACACTACTGAAATATTCCAACTCTTGCATTTCACTGAAAGAAATTCAAAATGAACTTTGAAAAATCAAGAGAATGTAAGTGTGACAAGGTAAACCACAACAAAACACTAGTGAAATATTCCAACTCTTGCATTTCAGCGAATGAAATCCAAAATGAACTTTGAAACATCAATAGAATGTAACTGTGACAAGGTAAAGCACAACAAAACACTACTGAAATATTCCAAATCTTGCATTTCAACGAAAGAAATCCAAAAATGAACTTTGAAAAAAATCAAGAGAATGTAAGTGTGACAAGGTAAACCAAAAAAAAACACTAGTGAAATATTCCAACTCTTGCATTTCAATGAAAGAAATTCAAAATGAACTTTGAAAAATCAAGAGAATGTAACTGTGACACGTTAAACCACGACAAAACACTACTGAAATATTCCAACTCTTGCATTTCAATGAAAGAAATCCATAATGAACTTTGAAAAATCAAGAGAATGTAACTGTGAGAAGGTAAAGCACAACAAAACACTACTGAAATATTCCTACTCTTGCATTTCAACGAATGAAATCCAAAAATGAACTTTGAAAAATCAAGAGAATGTAACTGTGACAAGGTAACCCACAACAAAACACTACTGAAATATTCCAACTCTTGCATTTCAACGAAAGAAATCCAAAAATTAACTTTGAAAAATCAAGAGAATATAAGTGTGACAAGGTAAACCACAAGAAAACACTACTGAAATATTCTAACTCTTGCATTTCAATGAAAGAAATCTAAAATGAACTTTGAAAAATCTAGGAAATGTAACTGTGACAAGGTAAACCATAACAAAACAATACTGAAATATTCCAACTCTTGCATTTCAACGAAAGAAATTCAAAATGAACTTTGAAAAATCAAGAGAATGTAACTGTGACAAGGTAAACCACGACAAAACACTACTGAAATATTCCAACTCTTGCATTTCAACGAAAGAAATCCAAAATGAACTTTGAAAAATCAAGAGAATGTAACTGCGAAATGGTAAACCACGACAAAACACTACTGAAATATTCCAACTCCTGCATTTCAATGAAAGAAATCCAAAATGAACTTTGAAAAATCAAGAGAATGAAAGTGTGACAAGGTAAACCACGACAAAACACTACTGAAATATCCCAACTCTTGCTTTTCAACGAAAGAAATTCAAAATGAACTTTGAAAAATCATGAGAATGTTGCTGTGACAAGGTAAACCACGACAAAACACTACTGAAATATTCCAACTCTTGCATTTCAACGAAAGAAATTCAAAATGAACTTTGAAAAATCAAGAGAATGTAACTGTGACATGGTAAACCATGACAAAACACTAATGGTGGGAGGGGGGAGCCAAAAGCTGGGGGGATGGGGCCCCTTTGCGTCTCAAAATACGCAAATTAAAAAGTATTAAAAAACGGGGAGTAAAAAAGTTGGGGGGGGGGTCTTTGGCGGCTCGGGGGCCTTTGGGGGCCCGGAGGGCCTTTGGGGCGCCGCGGGACCTTTGGGGGCCTGGTGGGCCATTGGGGGCCTGGGGGGCTCTTTGGGGGCCCGGAGGGCCATTGGGGGACTGGGGGGCCTTTGGGGCTTGGGGGTTCCTTCGGGGTTGGGGTAGGAGGGTCGGAGCCCTTTGGGGTTGGGGTAGGGGGGTTGTTGGGGTAGGGAACCTCACAACACTGTTCATATGGAACTTGTGTATTATAACGACCACAGAGTTTCACCCTCAAATCATCTTCTAAATCATCTTCTAAAGTCATCTTCTAAAATACCTCAAACGGTTTCGCTTAAATAATTCCCTATAATGTCGAAAACGGTTTCGCCCAAATAATCCCTAAACGTAATTTCTGCGGGTTCCTTTTGTTTTGGCATCCCTGCGCTGTCACATTTGAAATTCCTAGGAAACCCATTCCCGCGTTAATCTCTTCATCTCATAAATGTTCCTAGCTACACTATTAAGGTTTCGTTAGAATATCAATTTATCCCTCCGACTTAAAGATCAAAGAAGCCGTATTTAAAAATAGAATTTCTATCTCTTTAGACTCCCGCATAATTCCAAGATAACAAGTGATTTCATTTCTAATTCCTGACACTAAAGATCAATGAAGCCTTATTTAAAAATAGAATATTAATTTTTCTCTCTGACCTAAAGAGCGTTTATCCCTCAGACCTAAGATCAAAGAAGCCATATTTGTTTCTTTATTCCCCTTTCGTAAATCAATAATTCCCCTCGATTATATAAATCAAGTTCTCGGAAATTTAGTTCCCCTTTTGTGGATCAATACATTGTCTATATGGTTAGGCACATGTGCACTTAATTGTTGATGGCAGCACGCAGTGTAATCAGGAGATATTATGCCCTTCCTACTTACATAAGAAGAATCTGTTTCGACGTGCTGCTAAATATGTAAAATTCGTTACGTTTAAAATTATTATCAAAAGTTATTTGTAAAAGAAAATGCAAAGAAACTTATTGCAAAGAAATTTGTGCATTTTTAGAAAAAGGAGAGAAAAATCCCCAAAAAGAAATTTAACCATCGTGAAAATTATTTCCTCAAATTCAGAGTATCTCTGAACTCTAGAGCAGAGGTTTCAAGCTACGATATTAAAAAAAAATTAAATAGGACATTTTAAGTGTGGTCGCGGATGTGTTTGTACCAAAATGGTGGTCGTTTATTGGATCACTCGAACTGAAATTTAAGGTTGAAAATTTATAAATTTGAAGTGTAAATCTCTGTTATTTTCTCCTGTATTGGCTCGAAAAAATCCAAAAGACTGTCATGCCAAAATTCTGGTTAGCTTAATTCTATAGAAAACCAATTTAAATAGTCTTTTATTTTCACAGTTCTTTTGTTCTCAATGGTTGGTTTGTGCGTCAACCGTGTATATGAACCGTTCATGCAGTACACTCATATTGCTGAAAAAGCAATTTTAATACTGAAGCGTTAATTTTAAATATCGGAGCACTAAAACTAAATATTTACCTTAAGAGTGATGAGCAGAGGCTTGACTGGAGTAATACCTTCCCACTTATTCAAATAGAATCTTTGCTATCTTGGAATACATATACACCTGAATAACCTGTTTTCTTGAAGCATTGCTATACGAAAGTTCAATTTTAGTATAAACAGTTGAGAGTTGAGGAGTCATTTTCTACTTCATCTATAGGATAAATCTAAATTATCCTTATAAGAGGGCGGTTGCAACCCCTTTAAGCAGCCCCTAGCTTTTTAAACTAAATGTTGACTAGTTAGTAGCTTGTCTCTTATGGATAACACCGGTCATCTACACCTTTCAAAGAGAATGAGTATCCCCTTGTTTGTCAAGGTTACCCATTAAGACACTCTTGAGGATCGATGAACTCTTATCAAGACCATTTTCAAAGGCACTCTTAAGTGTCAATGAACCCTGAACAAACCCGGACAAAGCGATTCTAATGGTTTACTTGAAGACAAATGAGATCTAAACAAACCTGGTAATATCGATTTCCTACGTCGCTCTTGAGGAACAATGAACTCTGAACAAAGCCGGACAAGACGGTTTTTCTTTCTTAATACTATTGTGAAAAGATTGCGTTATGATCTAAGATGTTCGCTAAGCATTTTTCGGATGATTTCAGAAATATTTGACTGGAGTAGGATTTGAACTCCTAAGAATGAAGAAATGACGTGCTAGTCAACTGAACTAACAAGTAAATGCTAATAAATTGTTCTTAGAAAAACCTCAAATATATATTGATTAACAATTAAATGAAATGAGCAGTGTCCTGTTAATACTTCCGATCCCACCCATTGAATTTATGAATTATTTGTCTGGTGTAGGAATCTAACGTGAGAACAGAGATTTCCTAAGATAAAACAACGATGCGTTAGCCATCGAGAGAGAGAGGGAGGGGGAGAGGGAGAGGAGAGAGAGAGAGAGAGAGAGAGAGAGAGAGAGAGAGAAAATATGTCATATGTAATCTTTCATTTAAAAAATACCCTCCCTGCTAGTTATTCTAAAACTTTTGAATTAAGCCCATGAATTATTTTTGAACCAAGCCTTAACATGATTACGACAGGGTACATCTCCCCTTCAAATATTATTTATAGTGAACTTAATAGTTCTATAATATAAAATTACCGACTTTGTTATTATGTCTTATATGTAACTTACTTTTTCTTAAGTCTCCGATGGTACAATGGTAAGCATAGCCGCTTGTCACACGGGTGACCGGGGTTCGATTCATCGTTGCAGTGAATTTTTAATATATTGACTTTAAATATAACTGTGCAAGCCTATACTATAGTTGAGTTGCCTATACAAGTTAGTAGAGGCACGAGTTCATTCTTTATTACAAAACTAACATAATCGCCATTTACAATTAACCACAGCAATTCCTTATATATTTTTTTAGTGTATAAATGAAATTATTAGCATATCTTCTATGTAACTTATATTTCATAAGTCTTCAACGATCCAATGTTAAGCATACCCACTTGTCACGCGGGAGAACTTGGTTTGATTCCACGTCGGGGAGAACTTTTAACATGTTGAGTTAAAAGCAATATCTTTTCCATTTAAAAAAACTCGTTTTAGTTACATTTTAGCTAAAATAATGAAGAATATGTGAATGAACCACAGGGTTCAATTTCTTTGGGTTTGAGTTCGTTCTTTACAATAAAACCTTTATATAAAATATTTAATTTACTATAGACTAGAGTTCCTTCTTTATTATAATGATTTTTTTGTTAAAGTCGAAACAAAACTTCTATTAATAACTACTATATGAGATCCTCTAGACTGACACAATTTATGATGAACTATATCGATCCCTTATGCAAGATTACAAACAAGAAAAAGCCTATGTCTTTTTCTTATGTGAAATAGTCAGAGAGAAACCTCAACATGTCAGACAGCTAACTTCCGTTCAAAAGATGATTTTATTATCTGATCTTTTAGTTGCTATGTGCCGTGGTTTGTTCTTTACTACGTTTTCAGCTATATGCTATGAAATTAGCATAGTCCCCATTTATAATGAACTGTGTCGGTCCTTTATATAAACCAAAAATAAAGCTAATTTTAACATTTTAAGGTATTTTTCTAGCTTGTATTGAAATATTCAAACTATTGCTCGGATACCATGGATATTTTTGCAGTTTACACAAGCTACAAATAACGCACAGGCTGATCTTTGTAAATTGAGAAAAATTTTACGAATGTTTTACCGGGATTACGAAAAATATTCAAAATTAAAGATTAAAATTATCTCTGAAAGAATAGATTTTGTTGAAAAGTCAGCTAGAGATTGATTTCGCAAAACTTCATAGTAATATCCAAACGAAATGTTGCATGTTTAGTGAAAAGCTTCCAAGGTATGGACCGGCAACTGTGGAACAGTTTACAGATGTAATGGGAAATCTTATACATCACTGTGAATATATGGAGGCATAATTGTCCTTTACTTAGTTTCAGCTTAAATTCGATGATCGAGCCTTTATGTAAAAATCTTACCGCTAGTATACGATTATGTTTGAAAGACTGCAGCGTGAAAAGACATCAAAAATGCAGTTTTTGGTGGAAAAATTTATTCTCTTTTAGAAATAATTTATTTTAGTTATTATAGATTTTTAACCCAATTAATTTCCTTTAAAATGAGCCATTGAACAACTCTCTACGATGTTCCAGTGCCAAGCTATCTGTGGAAAAGAAAAAAAAAATATGCCATTTAGGCAGAATGTTGTAGTAGCTGCCACTTTTCTTGATTTTCAAGCCAATATATTTCCCTTGCTGTTCAAGCCAAGGGACTGAAAGTTTCCTATACAGGGGTTTCAGACAAGGCGGTTCTATTGGTGTACTTTTGAATTTGATCTGACTCCTTTTTTAGGAACTATGGGTTTTTATATTTCTTAACATTGGACGTGATCGTCTCTTACTAGGTTGGTAGCTACCGCTGCAACCCGGATAGTTACTATGGAACAAAGTTCGTTCTTTAATGTATTCAGAAACAACAATATAATTTCGTGTTTTTCTATTCACGTCATAGCTCTAATATAAAACTATGACGACATTCAATATTTATCTAGTAGGGTTTCAGACAAGGTAATTCTAATGATGTACTTTTGTTTTGATCTGACTCTATTTTTAGGAGTTTTGTTATATTTCTTAGCATTGGACTGATCGTCTCTTACTAGATTACTATAGATTTTTAACCCAATTAATTTCCTTTAAAATGAGCTATTGAACAACTATCTATCTACGATGTTCCAGTGCCAAGCTATCTCTGGATACAAAAAAAAAGAAAAGAGAAAAAAATATCCCGTTTGTGGAGAATAACGTGGTTAAAGTCAATTTTCTTGATTTTCAAGCCAATATATTTCCCTTGCTGTTCAAGCCAAGGGACAGAAAGTTTCCTATACAGGGGTTTCGGACAAGGCGGTTCTAATGGTGTACTTTTTGTTTTGATCTGACTCCTTTGTTAGGAACTATGGGTTTTTATATTTCTTAACATTGGATGATCGTCTCTTACTAGGTTGCTAGCTACCACTGCAACCCGGATCCTCTTGACTGACACATTTGAATTGTGTCGGTCATTTATGTAAATAATATGGACTACAGATCGTTCTTTAATGTAATTTTTCACCAGTCTCTGAACTGGCTCCTTATAATAAGAATTGTAGTTAGTATAGGATAGAGATCGTTCTTTATTATAAAAACCCGGATTACCATGGGGCGTGATCGTCTCTTACTAGATTACTAGCTACCACTGCAACCCGGATTATTTAAAAAAAGCCAAAGTGACAAATACCATTTATGATGAACTATATCGGTCCTTTATGTAAGTTGCTAGCTACCGCTGCAACCCAGATCACAGACTGATTACAAACAGGAAAAAACCTACGGCTTTTTCTTCTTTGAAATAGTAAGAGACGAACCTTAAACAATCAATTAGCTAAATAATTCCAATATATGTAATTGTTTGCTATTCCAATAATCGTCTTTTAGTGTAATTAGAAATAATTTTTTAGTTACGAACGATTTTTAACCGAATTAATTTCATTTAAAATGAGCCATTGAACAACTCTCTACGATGTTCCAGTGCCAAGTTATTTGTGGAAAAGAAAAAAAAAGAAAAAAAATCCCGTTTTGGCAGAATATTGAGTAGCTGCCACTTTCTTGATTTTCAAGCCAATAAATTTCCCTTGCCGTTCAAGCCAAAGGACAGAAGGTTTCCTATATAAGGGTTTCGGACAAAGTGGTTCTAATGGTGTACTTTTTGTTTTAATTTGACTCTTTTCTAGGAGCTATATGTTTTTATATTTTTTAACATTGGACTTGATCGTCTCTTACTAGGCTGCTAGCTACCGCTGCAACCCGGATATACCAGTTACTATGGGCAAGAGATCATTCTTTACTGTAACATATTTTTCATAGGTTTCCAAAAGAACAATGAGTATGTGACAAGCATACCCACTTGTCACGTGGGTTACCGGGCTTAGATTCTCCGTCAGAGGGAATTTTTCATGTATTGAATTTAAATATAAAATGTACAAGCCTATGTTGTAGTTAAGTTGGTTATGCAAGATAGTATAGGCAAGAGTTCACTCCTTATTATAAAATCACAAATAGTTTTTAACCCCATAAATTTCCTTTAAAATTAGCCATTAAACAACTAACTACGATATTCCAGTGCCAAGCTATCTGTGGAATTTCTAACCTATACTGTAATTAAATGGCGTATAAAATTTAGTAAAGGCAAAAGGTCGTTCTTTATTAAACTATTGAACAACTCTCTATGATGTTCCAGCGCCAAGCTATCTGTGGAAAAGAAAAAAGAAAAAAAGAAAAATAATATCTCGTTTAGGCAGAATGTTGTAGTAACTGCCACTTTTCTTGAATTTCAAGCCAATATATTTTCCTTGCTGTTCAAGCCAAGGGACAGAAAGTTTCCTATACAGGGATTTTGGTCAAGGCAGTTCTAATGGTGTACTTTTTGTTTTGATCTGAATCCTCTGTTAGGAACTATGGGTTTTTATAATTCTTAACATTGGACGTGATCGTCTCTTACTAGGTTGCTAGCTACCGCTGCAACCCGGATTTATATTTCTTAGCATGGGACTGATCGTCTCTTACTAGGTTGCTAGCTACTGCTGCAACCCGAATTATAAGAGACAGCCTGGCCGAGTGGTCCAAGACACTGGTGTTAGCCACCAGTCTCTTCGGAGGCGTGGGTTCAAATCTTACCGCTGGTATACGATTATGTTTGAAAGACTGCAGTGTGAAAAGACATCAAAAATGCAGTTTTTGGTGGAAAAGTTTATTCTCTTTTAGAAATAATTTATTTTAGTTACTATAGATTTTTAACCCAATTAATTTCCTTTAAAATGAGCTATTGAACAACACTCTACGATGTTCCAGTGCCAAGCTATCTGTGGAAAAGAAAAAAGAAAAAAAAAAGAAAAAAATATCTCGTTTAGGCAGAATGTTGTAGTAGCTGCCACTTTTCTTGATTTTCAAGCCAATATATTTTCCTTGCTGTTCAAGCCAAGGGACAGAAAGTTTCCTATACAGGGGTTTTGGACAAGGCGGTTCTAATGGTGTACTTTTTGTTTTGATCTGACGCCTCTGTTAGGAACTATGGGTTTTTATATTTCTTAACATTGGACGTGATCGTCTCTTACTAGGTTGCTAGCTACCGCTGCAACCCGGAAAATGATCTGACTCTTTTCTTAGGAGTTAGGGGTTTTTATATTTCTTAACATTGGACGTGTTCGTCTCTTACTAGGTTGCTAGCTACCGCTGCAACCCGGATGCAATACTTGTCGAAAGATGAACGTGTATAAATATTGCATTCACTTATTATGTCACATATGGTTATCTTTTAATGTATTATTACAAACAGGAAAAAGCCTACGGCTTTTTCTTCTTTGGAATAGTAAGAGACGAACCTAAAAGAAACAGGCAGCTAACTAAGTCCAATATAAACAATTTGTTTGTTCTTCTAATGATCATCTTTTAATTTGGCGTTTCTTACTAGGTTGCTAGCTACCACTTAAACCCGGATTATGTAATAGGTTGCTAGCTACCGCTGCAACCTAGATATTCTTATTTCTGCCACTATGGGCTAAGGTTCGTTCTTTCATGTAAAACTAGCAAAACATTTTTTAAGCCTGATGAAGATTTAACTAATGTGTCAAAAGTAAGGTTGCAAGTCGACGATTTTGTTTTGGCCTTATTATAATTGGTATGGTGAAATAATAATATGCACATGGCTCTTAAATCATACTTTTTTATGGTTCCATATGGTCTAGTGGGCTAGGATAGTTAACTTTCACTTAACAGGCTCGGGTTCGATTCCCGGTGCGGGAAAATTTTTAACTCTATAATTTTCGAACATTTGAACCTTTTATAATTTATAATGATGTATAATATAAATACTGTAATCTTAACTATAGTGAAGTTGCGTATGCAAGTTAGTATAGGGAAGAGTTCGATCTTTATTATAACTGCTGCAACCCAAATTCACATATATATTTATTTATGAGAGGCAGCCTGGCCGAGTGGTCCAAGACACTGGTGTTAGCCACCAGTCTCTTCGGAGGAGTGGTTTCAAATCTTACCGCTGGTATACGATTATGTTTGAAAGACTGCAGTGTGAAAAGACATCAAAAATGCAGTTTTTGGTGGAAAAATTTATTCTCTTTTAGAAATAATTTATTTTAGTTACTATAGATTTTTAACCCAATTAATTTCCTTTAAAATGAGCTATTGAACAACCCTCTACGATGTTCCAGTGCCAAGCTATCTGTGGAAATGAAAAAGAAAAAAAAAGAAAAAAGAAAAAAATATCCCGTTTGGGGAGAATAACGTGGTTAAAGTCAATTTTCTTGATTTTCATGCCAATATATTTCCCTTGCTGTTCAAGCCAAGGGACAGAAAGTTTTTTATACAGGGGTTTCGGACAAGGCGGTTCTAATGGTGTACTTTTTGTTTTGACCTGACTCCTCTGTTAGGAACTATGGGTTTTTATATTTCTTAACATTGGACGTGATCGTCTCTTACTAGGTTGCTAGCTACCGCTGCAACCCGGATTTTTTATCATGTCTTATATGTAACATATTTATCATGAGTCTCCTATAGTACAATGGTAAGCATACCCGCTTGTCACGAGGGCGATCGGGGTTCGATTCCGTGTAGTAGTGAATTTTTAATTTATTGACTTTAAAAATAAATTTACAAGCCTACACTATAGTTAAGTGACCTATACCAGTTAGTATAGGCAAGAGTTCGATCTTTATTATATCTGACTCCTTTTTTAGGAACTATTTGTTTTTACATTTCTTAACAATGGACGTGATCGTCTCTTACTAGGCTGCTAGCTACCGCTGCAACCCGGAAAAAAAAATATCCCGTTTAGGCAGAATGTTGTAGTAGCTGCCACTTTTTTTGATTTTCAAGCCAATATATTTCCCTTGCTGTTCAAGCCAATGGACAGAAAGTTTACTATACAGGGGTTTCGGACAAGGCGGTTCTAATGGTGCACTTTTTGTTTTGATCTGACTCCTTTTTTAGGAACTATGGGTTTTTATATTTCTTAACATTGGACGTGATCGTCTCTTACTAGGTTGCTAGCTACCGCTGCAACCCGGATTGCTAGCTACCGCTGCAACCCAGATTATATTTCTTAACATTGGAAGCGATCGTCTCGTACTAGGTTGCTAGCTACCGCTGCAACCCGGATTTCTCACTTATAAGTTTTCAAGCGACTCAAAGCACTACGTAACTCATTTTAAAGGTAGAACTCTTTCTAATAGATTACAAACAGGAAAAAGCTTACGGCTTTTTCTTCTTTGAAATAGTAAGAGACTAGCCTCAAACAATCAAGTAGCTAACTAAATCAAATGTATATATTGGGTTTTTATTCCAATGACCGTCTTTTAGTGGAAAATTTTAATATATTGACCTTAAATATAATAACTGTACTAGCCTATACTATAGTTAAGTGGCCTATAAAATTTAGTTTAGGCAAGAGGTCGTTATTTATTATAATTAGGAACTATGGGTTTTTATATTTCTTAACATTGGACGTGATCGTCTCTTACTAGGTTGCTAGCTACCGCTGCAACCCGGATGCAACCCAAATTCACATATATATTTATTTATGAGAGGCAGCCTGGCCAAGTGGTCCAAGGCACTGGGGTTAGCCACCAGTCTCTTCGGAGGCGTGGGTTCAAATCTTACCGCTGGTATGCGATTATGTTTGAAAGACTGCAGTGTGAAAAGACATCAAAAATGCAGTTTTTGGTTAAAAAATTTATTCTCTTTTAGAAATAATTTATTTTAGTTACTATAGATTTTTAACCCAATCAATTTCCTTTAAAATGAGCCATTGAACAACTCTCTACGAGGTTCCAGTGCCAAGCCATCTGTGGAAAAGAAAGAAAAAAAGAAAAAAATATCCCGTTTAGGCAGAATGTTGTAGTAGCTACCACTTTTCTTGATTTTCAAGCCAATATATTTCCCTTGTTGTTCAAGCCAATCGACAGAAAGTTTACTATACAGGGGTTTCGGGCAAGGCGGTTCTAATGGTGTACTTTTTGTTTTGATCTGACTCCTTTGTTAGGAACTATGGGTTTTTATATTTCTTAACATTGGACGTGATCGTCTCTTACTAGGTTGCTAGCTACCGCTGCAACCCGGATTCCCCATGAGAGAGAGCTTTTAATATGTTGAGTAAAAAGCAATATAATTTTAATTTGAAATAAAAAAAGACTCGTTTTAGTTACATCCTAGCTAAAATAATGAAGATTATATGAATGAGCCACAGGGTTCAGTTTCTTTTGGCTTGAGTTCGTTCTTTACTATAAAACTCGTTACCACGAACTGTTTGATAAATGACACTATTTATGATTGATCATTTATGTAATGATTATAATAGCTTTATATTCGTTCTTTATTATAATGTATGTAATGTGTTTTTATTCCAATGATCGTCTTTTAATGGAAAATTTTAATATATTGACCTTAAATATAACTGTACTAGCCTATACTATAGTTAAGTGGCCTATAAGATTTATTATAGACGAGAGGTCGTTCTTTATTATAACTAGGTTGCTAGCTACCGCTGCAACCCGGATATATACTAGTTTTCTAGCTACCGCTGCAACCCGAATATTGACAAACACCGTTTATGATGAGCCATATCGGTCCTTTATGTAATTATTGTAATGATCTTCTTTTAATGTAATTTCGTAAGAAAAATGATTCTATTTTAAAATTAATTTGTTTTATAATTACAAAAGGTTTTTAGCCCCATTAATTTTCTTTAAAATGAGCCATTAAACAACTTTCTACGATGTTCCAGTGTCAAGCTATATGTGGAATAACTAACCTATACTATAAGTAAGTGGCGTGTAAAATTTAGTATAGGCAAGAGGTCGTTCTTTATTATAACTGCTGCAACCCAAATTCACATATATATTTATTTATGAGAGGCAGCCTGGCCGAGTGGTCCAAGGCACTGGTGTTAGCCACCAGTCTCTTCGGAGGCGTGGGTTCAAATCTTACCGCTGGTATACGATTATGTTTGAAAGACTGCAGTGTGAAAAGACATCAAATATGCAGTTTTTGGTGGAAAAATTTATTCTCTTTTAGAAATAATTTATTTTAGTTACTATAGATTTTTAACCCAATTAATTTCCTTTAAAATGAGCTATTGAACAACCCTCTACGATGTTCCAGTGCCAAGCTATCTCTCGATACAAAAAAAGAAAAAAAGAAAAAAATATCCCGTTTGTGGAGAATAACGTGGTTAAAGTCAATTTTCTTGATTTTCAAGCCAATATATTTCCCTTGCTGTTCAAGCCAAGGGACAGAAGGTTTCCTATACAGGGGTTTCGGACAAGGCGGTTCTAATGGTGTACTTTTTGTTTTGATCTGACTCCTTTGTTAGGAACTATGGGTTTTTATATTTCTTAACATTGGACGTGATCGTCTCTTACTAGGTTGCTAGCCACCGCTGCAACCTGGATGATAGTCCTCTAGCCCTTGTGAAAAAATGTAACCTCGTACGACGTCATATATACCACATACCTCTTTTCTTTTCCATGTTGCATCAGTTACTATGAGATAGTCTTTTATGTATTCCTTAATGTAAAAGCCGGATAACAAACAGGAAAAAGCCCATGACTTTTTGTTAGTTGGAATAGTAAGACACAATCCTCAGTATGGCGCCATATCCCAGATAAGCAACATTTCAAAAGAATCTTGTATTATCTTGTTTTTTAGTAAAAATGCGCTTTAGTTTTTTCTTTACTAGGTTTCAGCTATATCCATTGAAACTTACATATTCCCCATTTATAATAAACTGTATCGAACCATTATGTATGTAGTATATTGTCTTGTCGAAAAATAAGCGCGTATGAATATTGAATTCACTTATTACTTCATATATGGTTACAACCTACGATTATGACGTCATTCATCAAGATTGGTCATAAAAATGCAGTTTTTAGTGGAAAAATTGATTAAATTTAAAAATAAAAAAAAATTATTACAAATGGCACTAGATCTAGTAATTTTCTTTAAATGAGCCATTGAACAACTCGCTACGATGTTCCAGTACTAAGCTATCTGTGGAAAAGAAAAGAGAAAAGAGAGAAAAAAAGATCCCGTTTAGGACGAATGCTGTAGTAGTTGCTACTTTTCTTGATTTTCAAGCCAATATAAATCCCTTGCTGTTCAAGCCTAGGGACATACATTTTCTTAAATAGGGCTTTCGCACAAGGTAGTTCTAATGGTGTAGTTTTTGTTTTGATCTAACTCTATTGTTAGGAGCTATGGGTTATTATATTTCTTAACATTGAACGTGATCGTCTCTAAATAGGTTTCTAGCTACCGCTGCAACCCAGATTAACGTAAAACCCTGATCACAAACAAGAAAAAGCCATAAGCCTATGGCTTTTTCTTAGTTGAAATAGTAAGACACGATCCTCAGTATGGCACCATATCCCAGATAAGCAACATTTCAAAAGATGCTTGTACCATCTTATTTTTTAGTCACTATGGGCTGTAGGTTTTTCTTTACTAGGTTTCAGCTATATCCGTTGAAACTTACAAAGACCCCATTTATAATGAACTATATCGATCCATTATGCATTTATTGTATTATCTTGTCAAAAAATAAGCGCGTATAAATATTGAATTCTACGATTCATACCTACGATTATGAAGTCATTCATCAAGATTAGCCGTAAAAATGCATTTTTTTTTTGGTGAAAAAATTGATTCTATTTAAAATTAAAAATAAATTAATTACAAATAGTGCTAGATCTAGTAATTTCCTTTAAAATGAACCATTGAACAGGTCTAAACAATGTTCCAGTCCCAAGCTATCTGTGGAAAAGAAAGAGAAAAGAGAGAAAAAAAGATGCCGTTTAGGCAGAATGCCGTACAAGCTGGCACCTTTCTTAATTTCCAAGCCAATATAAATCTCTTGGTGTTCAAGCCAAGGGACAGAAAGTTTTTTATATATGGTTTTCGGATAAGGCAGTTCTAATGGTGTACTTTTTGTTTTGATCTGACTTGTTTAGAAGTTATGGGTTATTATATTTCTTAACATTGGACGTGATCGTCTCTTACCAGGTCGTTAGCAATCGCTGCAACCCGGATGATTATCTTGTCAAAAGATAAATATGTTTTATTACAATATTTTAGCTACTTTAGGCTTGAGTTCGTTCTTTATTATGATTATTTCAAAAACAGTTTTTTGTTAATTACAAAAGGCACAATCTTAAGTTTCAAAGTTGTCATTGAAAGGATTATTTCGGTTGTTGATCCTCCGTCACCTTACTGCAATCTTACTTTTCCATTTCCAAGAAGAATGATTGTGCTAAACAGCCTTTGATTTCTTTTGTCCTACCTGGAGGACTGGGGCAAGAACAAGGAGATATGCTAGAAATCATACAGGGTAGTGGTTGTACCTTTCGCAATCAAACAATTTAATTTTAACTTATCATTTCGTTAGAACTTTTGCTATTTTCATTTCGTAAGTTATTGCAGAAAAAAGAATGATTTTAGCCAAAAATTGGCAATGAGAGTGACTTTCCAGCCCTTCATGTGAAGGATTGCGATGAGTTAAAAAGGAGTGCAAAAAAAAACACAGAATTGCCCAAGTTAACAACCCTGTGCGTG
This sequence comes from Artemia sinica, assembly GCA_027921565.1. NCBI lineage: Eukaryota > Metazoa > Arthropoda > Branchiopoda > Anostraca > Artemiidae > Artemia > Artemia sinica. The sequence continues at coordinate 40,236,239 of CM051270.1, forward strand.
CGTCACGAGATCTGTTTTTCTTCTCGAGTTACAGATGTAATAACTACATTACCTCTTAGATGTAGGTAGTAAGTTTCTGGACTTGGTAAGAAAAACAAAAACAACAATTCATCACAACACAAAGGCATCCAACGCCATTACAGCAGGGCTAAGTTGTTTTAGTTTCTTGGGCATATTTACCCCCAGCTTTGCCACTCCTTGAGTGCCTTTCGACAGTTAAGCTTGATTCGTAGCTCCTATAATCTCCTGGTGAAACTGTCAGTGGTACAGGGTTTTAATTCAAGCATCCATGCCTCTCAAATGTCAATTTAATTTGGCTTCTTCTAAAGCTTTTGTTTTACAGAGGGAAACGCAAGCGCAGTCCAGACTTTTTAATCGTAACCAATGATGAGGAAACCATTAGCAAAGATAATATCGAAGCTGTGCCCCGAAGAAGTCGTATTGAAGAAGAAATAGAAGAGGATGACCCAATTCTGATAATGTCTGTCAGTGATTTGTCAAAAATTTTACGCAGTTCTAGAAAAAGAAAAACGAATCTTCATTAAAGTTAGAATGTATTTTAATAGTGATACTTCAAAATAAACTGACATTTGCCATCATAAAAAGAGCTCGTTTTATTCTTAAGATTAATTAAAAAACTTTTTCCTTAAAATAAGTTTTTCAAAGAAAAGTAATGAACTCCATTAAATCAAAAATGAGCAAAAAATAAAATCAAATAATCTACCAAGCGTGGAACTACCACAAATCAACATCAATAAATAAATGAAACCCAAAACGAACAGAAATTACAATAAAAAACTGAGTCAAACTCAAAACGAGCTCTTGGGAAGGCATAAGGGTTTTGAGCCCTACTCATGTTAATTTCTGCTCGTTTTGAGTTTGAGTCGGTTATTTATTGTAATTTCTGTTCATTTTGGGTTTCATTTATTTATCGATGCCGATTTGTGGAAGTTTCACGCTTGGTAGATTATTTGATTTTATTTTTAGCTCATATTTGGTTTAATGGAGTTCTTTACTTTTATTTGAAAAACTTATTTTGTGGAATTTTTTTTTAATTAATTTCTGTTCGTTTTATATCGACATAGTCATTCCAGGGAAAAAAAATAATACTTTAAATCTTTTATTTTTTTAAGGCTTTATGGTTTGGCTTACTATTTGTATAATGGACAAAAATTTTCAGCCAGTTTTAACAACATACATCCTTTTAAAAATATAGACACAAATAATAGTGTTTAATTTAGTTTCATACCTCCTCTAGTTGACCTGAAATAGAAAACTTGATACCATTCGCAAAAAAAATCTGTTTACTTTCTTTGATAGCTTGGATACACTTGCGCCATTTTGATTTGGTTAAATTTTAAGAGCAGAAGTAGCCCCGAAAGTATGAATATAATATACTCAGTCGTTCTTGGGATACTGCTGAGATACCATACTGGGAATTAGCATTAACACAGTGCATTTCGATTTAATCTTAAGACAACATTTAGTTTTTATCTCAAAAGTTTGATTGGATGTGTTTGGGGAAATGGTGGGCGTGGGAGAGGGACTATTTGCCCTCCAATCACTTTCGACTATTAAAAACGGCATTAGTCCTTTCTATTTTCAATATAATGAGCCCTTTTCGAAGTTCCAACGACAACTCCTTCGATACAAAGTGCCCTGGTCGAAAAAAAAATACATTATACCCTCACCGATTTTTATTATAAAAGTTTAGTTCTGAACAGCGCCCTGGTCTAAACAAAACAAAAAATAATACATTGTACCCACATCAATCTTTACTATAAAAATGTCAAGCTTCCCAATCACTTTCGACAATTGAAAAGGGCACTAGCCCTTTTAATTTCCAATCGAATGAGCCCTTTTTGAGTTTCAACGACAACGCTTCCTATAAACACCTTATATGCCCCTAGGGCATAACTTACAACCCTTACCCTGAGAGCCGTGAGGGTGTTGTCATCCTAAAAGACCTAATTTCCAGAACTTTCAACTATGTTAAACACAATGGCTATCTCAAAATTTGGATTGGATTTGTTTGGGGGAAATGGTGGGTGTGAGAGAGAGTAATTGCCCTTCAATCCCTTTCGACTATTAAAAAGGGCACTAGCCCTTTTAATTTCCAATCAAATGAGCTCTTTTGAAGTTTTTACGACAAAAAACTTCTTGAAAAGTATTATATGCCCCCACATGCCCCCAGGGCATAACTTACAACCTTTGCCCTGAGAGTTATGGGGGCAAAGAGGGTTGTCATCCTCAAAGACCTAATTCCCAGAACTTTCAACTACGTGGAAAAAATGGCTCTCTCAAAATTTTGATTGTATTTTTTGAGGAAATGGTGGGTGTGAGAGGGGAATTAGTTACCCTCCAATTACTTTCGACTATTAAAAAAGGCACTAGCCATTTCAATTTCCAATCGAATAAGCCATTTTTGAAGTTTCTACGACGACGTTTTCTGTAAATACCTTACATGCCCCCAGGGCATAACTTACAACCCTTGCCCTGAATGCTGTGGGAGGGGGTGTCATCCTTAAAGACCTAATTTCCAAAACTTTCACCTGCGTTGAACAAAATGGCTATCTAAAAAATTTTATTGGATATGTTTGGGGAAAAGGTGGGCGTGAGAGGGGGGTTAGTTGCCCTCCAATCACTTTCGATTATTAAAGATGGCACTATCCCTTTGAATTTCCAATCGAATGCACCCTTTTTCAAGTTTCTACGACACATTTTTCAATAAAAACCTTATATACCCCAAGGGCATAACTTGTAACCCTTGCCCTGAGGGCCCTGAAGGGGAGGGGTTGTCATCCTCAAAGACCTAATTTTCAGAACTTACAACTACTTTGAACAAAATGGCTATCTCAAAATTTTGATTGGATATGTTTTGATAAATGGTGGGCGTGAGAGGGGGGTTAGTTGCCCTCCAATCACTTTCGATTATTAAAGATGGCACTATCCCTTTGAATTTCCAATCGAATGAGCCCTTTTTCAAGTTTCTACGACAAAGCTTTCAATGAAAATCTTATATGCCCCCAGGGCATAACTAATAACCCTTGCCCTGAAGACTTTAGGGGGAGTGTCTTGCTCCAAGGTATAAGTTCAAGAACTTTCAACTACGTTGAACAAAATGGCTATCTCAAAATTTTGAATAGATGTGTTGGGGGAAATGGTGGGCGCGGAAGGGGTGATAGTTGCCTTCCAATCACTTTCGACTATTAAAAAGAGCACTAGCCATTTCAATTTCCAATCCAATGAATCCTTTTTGAAGTTTCTACGACAACGCTTTCTATAAGAGCCTTATATGCCACCAGGGCGTAATTTATAACCATTGCCCTGAGGAGTGTGGGCGGGGGGATTGTCATCCTCAAAGACCCAATTTCCAGAACTTCGACAACTACATGGAACAAAATGGCTATCTCAAAATTTTGATTGGAAGTGTTTTGGGAAAAGGGAGGGCGGGAGAGGGGGCTAGTTGCCCTCCAATCCCTTTCGACTATTAAAAAGGGCACTAGCCCTTTGAATTTACAATCGAATGATGCTTTTTTGAAGTTTTTACCACAACGCTTTCTATAAAAAACCTTATATGCCTCCAGGGCATAACTTACAACTCTTGCCCCGAGGGCTCTGGGGGAGTGTCCTCCTCAAAAACATAATTTCTATCTGGAAATCAACTACACTGAGCAAAATGGCTATGTAAAAATTTTGATTGGATGTGTTGGGAAATGGTGGACGTGGAAGGGGTGATAGTTGCCCTCCGATCACTTTCGACTATTAAAAAGGGCACAAGCCACACCAATTTCCAATTGATTGAGCTCTTTTCGAAGTTTCTACCACAACTTGTTCGATAAGAAGTGCCTGATCTAAAGGAAAAAAATAACAAATAATACATTGTGCCAGTATCGTTCTTATATGCCCCCAGGGCATAACTTAAAATGCTTGTCCTGAGGGCTGTGGGGAGTGTCCTCCTCAAAAATATAATTTCTATCTGGATATCAACTACATTGAACAAGATGGCTGTCTCAAAATTTTGATTGGATGTGTTTGGGGAAATGGTGGGCGTGGAAGGGGTGTTAGTTGCCTTCCAATTACTTTCGACAATTAAAAAGGTCACTAGCTGTTCCAATTTACACTCGAATGAGCCCTTTTCCAAGTTTCTACGACACCTCTTTCGATACGAAGTGCCCTGGTATGGAAACCAAAACAAAAATAATACATTGTGCCAATATCGTTCTTTACTTAGGAAGCGCTATTGCGCTGCCTATGATAAAAGCAGGGCAAATTGAATCGGAGCTATGCCAGTATTTTTTTTTTTTACTGCTATAAGAGTCCACGTTGTTTGAAGTTATTAACTAAAAAAAAAAATCCAGGAAATGAGTTTTTCGAAAAAAAGTAAAGAACTCTATTTAACCAAAAATGAACAAAAACAGAATCATAGTCAGGGTGCCACGCTCGGCTATCTTGCTTATTTCAAGAATGGATTACGACGGAATTAGGTTATTATGAAACATATACCAAAAGATAGCCTAAAGAACACAGATACCGAAAATGAAAATGGCACTTTAAAGCAAGGGTTAAGCACTTTAAAGCAAGGGTCTATTAAATTTGGATCTGAACTTCAGATTTCCCGAAAAGTGCTATCTAGCGAGCAACAGACGTAATATCACATGCTTCAGACGGTTTCAGACGTTATTTTCCGGTGTCCTTTAGAAGAAAAAAAAACAAGATTGGTGTAGTTTTGACCGCTGTTGTTTTAGTATCCAGACCGAATCAAGACAACAGAACTGGAGAAAGAAGTTCCTGGCGATAGTTTTTGGACAATTCAGTGGAGGTTGCATAGCATGTGATATTATTAGTGAGTAAGACCTTTTTTGTGTGTCATTACTTGGTCTCATTGGATAATTTCTCTATTAACCAAAAAGTCTTGAGTGAAAAATTAATCTTCTGAAGCTGGTATTAGAGTTCCCTATGTTTAAGTCTATATAATGTCAGTTTGCTTTTGCTCTCTTGCTCAATATCCGAAAGATTTTGAATCGCAAACCAATCGCTGAATGTTTGGCACATGCCTGCCAGGCATCAGAACTGACATAAAGTTGCTCATGAATTTCAGGGAAAGGATTTTCCTATGAACTGCATGGGATGCATCCAGTCAGGCCATAATGAGATAGATCTGAAATAAACAGACCATATGATTCATAATTTAATTCTCTATCTGAATGCAATAATTATTTCATTTATAGTACAGTCAATATAAGGTTTGACCGCAAACAAATTGCAACAGAAATGATTTTTACACCATCTTGTAGAGAAAAAAAAAACTGTACAACATATGAAAAGTTGAGAAACCTTGCGGGGTGCAAAATTAATGTTTTTTAGCGTTTTGTGTTTTATTTTTCGTTTTTAAGCCTAAATTTTCGATTTTCTCAAGGCTTAGAGTTTACTTCATGGGAAACACATTTCTGATGTAGTTTTATGTGCTGAACTCGAATATTACATCAGATTTAAGATACGGTGAACCAAAAGTGTTTCACATTCATCACCATTCACGAAGTTCGCAATTCTATTATAACATAGTCGTTTGACCACATTTCTTGAGTAGTTTTATGCGATGAACTCGAATATCAAGGATATGTTCAACCGACAGTGTTTCACATTCATCACCAAAAGGTTTCTTCAAAATAATCAATCATCTCTTAATGTATTAACTGACTAAAATCACAGGTAACAAAAATCACATTGGTAAAAGGCAGGCAACTTTTCAAATGACTTGCGACATTAATCACTAGCAGTGTAGTTTGAAACTTCGTCGTCGAGATCGTCGATGAGATCTTCTGATTTGGGAGAATTATCACATTCTGCTCCCTGACAAGTTTTGCACGCGAGAGTGCAAGACATGCCGTTTCTGACACAAGTGCACCGAGCAGAGGTGCAGTTTGAACGGCAGGAACACTTAACAATCTTAAGAAGCTGGGGAGGTGCTGGGGGTAGGTCCGTCATCACAGGGTATAATGTACCATTTCGGTCCTTCCAGCCCCACTCTTGAGGGTCCAATTCTAGATTACGGTCGTCATTCCAGGCGTGTACCTGAAAGTAAACTCTATAGCTGTGAAATGGAGCAGAGTTGGATGTGGGAGGTAGCTGCTCTGGGTGAACAAAAGCCGTTGCTGTGACGAGCTTTCTTTCGAAGAGCTGCTTTCGAAGCTCGTTCAGATTTCCCCCCTTCTTTCCACCATATATTATAAGAAGTGCGTCTTCTCCGGCTTCCTTGACTTCGATTTTGTTGCTGCCTTCTTCATAAAGGCCTTGGCAGATGCTCGGAAACTTTCGTCTTCTATCACTTTTTTCAGGGTAAGACCTTTTCCGATGTTGTGGACACGTGATGTAGAATCACACCCAAGGAATGCATGGGCAAAGAGGATCAGACCACATACTTCTTGGCCTAATCTTTTTTCATTTCATGAACATCCCAGCACCTTCGCTCTTTATTTTTCTTTGGCTCTGGGGCGAAGTACACCTTGTTAGTGGAGACATCACAGTGGTAGCAGAGAAGGACCAGAAGATCCGTATCTTCTCCAATAATGGCAGTTACCTTCTGTTTAGCTGATTCGATAGCAGCTTTTATAATAGGCACGTCTGCATCACTGGGGGCTTGGACTACAAAATAGCCTTTTTGCCGGAGATGAACTGCAAGCGCACTAATGAATCTTGACTTGTTTTTCTCGTTCCCGAGAAATTCTTCTTTCTTAACTTTCAGACGCATGTAATTCGTGAAGAAAACCTCGCGACCAATCGTTCGATTACGATACGAATGGGCCATATCTTTGAGGAAGGTCCACTATCATACCCATCGAAAACAACAGTTGCGCCAGGGTACTTCCGCGAAATATACAGAGAGTAGCTCTGTATGATACCCGCATACGTGTCATTTTTTATCAATAGGACTCGGTGCAATAGAGATCTGCCGTCAAGTACGTAGTGTGTCCCGTCGTTCAGCACACACGGAATTTCTTCGAGTTTGCATGCAAGTGCAATGGCCTTGGCGAATTCGGCCTTGTTCGGCACTCTCGGCATAAATGAGCTGTCAAAAAGAGCAGCGGGATACGAACAAAGTTCATACCGGAAGAACTCTAATTCAGGAAGTCTTGTCCTTTTGGCTAACGCAATGAAGCGTTGGAATAGCAAAGCTGGATCCAGTCGCTTGCAATCTCCTCCAGCTGTTTGCTTTGTTGTTATCTGGACTGCCTGTTCCTTTCTTCGGAAGACAAAATCCTTCACCACTTTTCCAGTCATAGCATCAAGGATTTTTAGCCCGACAGCCTTCACACAGTCAACGTTTGCTGATTCATATGCAGTCAAACCGGTAGCAATGCTTCTAAGCTGGGTATCCCCTCTGAATGGTGAGCCATTTTCAAAATACGTGACCATCACCTGCGTATCCTTGAAGTCTCGTTCTTGTCTGGGGCCTGCGTTCTCCTTGTGCTGCTCGCTTGTCCCATAGAGAATTTGCGTCAGATCTTCCATTAGGAGGTTAACAGCAGAGCAGGTTGGGCGTGCTAAAACCCACAGCGACCTCTGGGTTTCAGTCATGCCCGTACCCCTAGTCAGTCCGCCTGCTGTTTTCAACGAGCGCATAAGCTCTTGTTCAATAACTAGATCCGTCGACAAGCCAGCCCAATAGCGATCAGATCGTCTGACGACGTGCATTCCTTGTTGGAATGAACTATGAACAGTAGGATGGGTTTCTTCAAGCTTCGCCATCTTCTGAAGGTATATTCGGCACGATTTGGCATAGTTGTTGTGACCACAGGCCACAAGAAAAGTAGCATTTCAGACACAGACTTTAGGTGTAAGTCCCAAAGCCCCATCCACTCAGCTTTGATGAAAGAACGAAGTATCCCAACCATATTCATAAGCTGAAACCACAGCTTTGAAGTTCTGTGCTGAGACAGATCAAGTATCTTCTGGTCGACGAAACCTTTGATCCGCTTGAGTGCAGGATTTTCTTCAACCTCCGTCATTGTTGCCTCTCCATTCATTAGGTTGCTGTATAGTGTTTTAAGGTCTGCAACTTCTTTGGTGCCTAACTTTGTTTCAGGTTCTGAACAGGGATCATCGTCAAATAACTCGGAGAGCAGCACGGCATGTAGAGCACTATCAACTAGCAAGAGACCTCGAACAGCTCGTGAAATAGCCTTTTCACTTAGGAGATGGGGAACAGTGTTTGGGGCATATGCAAGTTCCAGGACTTCGCGGAGACCGGATCCTTCCATTGTGTATCCTATGCATCCAATAAAGCTCATGGTTGTGTGAAACCCACCGAGCTTCAGAACTACTGCTGAGAGCTCACTTCCTGGTTCAGAAGCCTCAACCATTTTCATAGCTTTCCACCACAATGACTGATCAAAGGTCACGACTGGGGCGAATCCATGGCGTTTAGCTTGGTCTGCGATGAACATCAAGGTAGAGTACACACAGGTGTCATCACTGGCAGACAGATCAATCATCGGGAGAAATATTACAGACGCTTTCCCCGGATGGTGTCCAACCATGACAGTCTGATGTGTCCCATTCCATCCCGGCCTTGGAGTCTTCAGATAACACGACGAAAGCCAGAGAGTATCGAGACTAGCACTGGGATCCAGTGCAGTGAAGTCAGGAATACGAACGTATCTGATTTTTGAAAGAACACTGTCGTTACATCTGACATGAAGTACACGGATTTTGTATGCGTCTCTTATGTCTGCCGCTGACGGACTTGTTCGGGGAATTTTCCTCAGAAAATACTTGGGCGCGGGGGTTATTGAGGCGATGATCCCCATGCCATGGAAGTTGTTCCTGCCGTCAATGGTGCAAATGTCATGGTCAACGTTGTCAGCGATGTGGTGGATGAATCCCTGAGACATCATTCCATCCAGGTCAGTTACTGCATGGACCGCTGATTTTCTTTCAAACATCGTTACTTCTGAGTATGAAGAATAAAGCCCAAGTGAGTTTAAAGTGTCATGAGGTATCGCGATGAAAAATGGTGGTGCATTTGGACACCAAGACCCAATTGCAATGGTGCGATCAGCACTCGCGGTCGAATTGCTTGGACAATGGCATGGCCAATCGTAGCAATTTTCAGATCTAAGCTATTCCCAACAAAAAGTTCACGAAGCAAAATTCTGAGACTGTCAGGTACAAATTCTAGAGCATCAGAAACTGACGACACCCTTTCCAAAAGGTCATAACTTTCATGTTCGTCGGAATATCTTTTACGTCACTTTTCATCAGCTTTGCTGCAGCAATCAGAATTTGTTCTTTTTGCCCCTTCAAATCTCCAGATTTTGACTTGGCATAATACTGTTGCAGAATATCTGCCGCATTTTCTCTAAGAATAACAACATCTGGTTTGCCGTTTACAGTTGAAAAGACAATTCGAGATCCAAAGTGCTCGACGACCTTCTTCTTCATGTAAACCTTACTGTAAGGTTCTAGATCTCCATACAGATTCTTGCGCATCTTTTCAACTAATTCACTAATCGTTATTTGCTCCTCATCATTCACTTCTAAGTACACCATAGCCTTTAAAAATGCTTCTGTTTTGACATCATCTTCTGGCCTGCCAGATCTCCTTTTCTTACGCTCAGGCTCGTTGCCACTTGCATCGAATTTGCTCGGACGAGCACGCATTGTTCCAAAATTTTGTACTGCAGATCTGATGGTAAACTGCATCAGCTGCATAGAGATCTGACACTGTGCATATTCTGCGAAACACTTCGACTGCCCATTCGTCACTTCTCATTTCACAGATTTCTTTTAGTTTTTCATCGAAGTCGACTCTTCGGACGGAAAAGATCTCACGGTTTTTCCTGTGTGTGGCCGGAAAGTCGATTACCGTCCCACAAAAAAAGCAGTTGTCCTTAAACATGAATGTGGAAGTGTCAGATCTTAGAGCACACTTTTCGGACGAGATCTGCGCAAGCCACTCTTCTTTACGATTTTTGTTGTCCCTTTCGATGTAGAATCGGTGGTTGTAATTCCGGCTGCAAACGATGTGGGCTTTTTCTCCAGCATTTGCAACGAGGGTGGTTTTCCGCAAGCGACTGGACCCATTGCTAGTGGCAGCCCTAGTCTCTGTGAGTGTAGTATAGTCAGCTTTTTCTTCAATCTCTTTGAGACATATCAAACAGCGCTCGTTTTCAGTCGCCATAGACATGGAATAGAAATACAGACAGAGGTTTAAACCTATGTTTGCAAAGTGCCATCTCGTCGTCTGATCATCTTATTAATCTTTACTCAGAAGATGACGCTGTACAAAAAAAATAAGAAAATGTCTGTAACCTTTTATTGTAATAGAAATTGGCTTCAGTTTCATTAATTGTTTCTTACTATCAGTAGTAGGCTGTTCTACATTGCAAGTAGGAAATTTACTCACCTACGCTGTACTCTCAAATTCACAAGATGCTATTCTGCCGGTCATACCGACCTTAGCGAAATACGCTACGAAATTTTCCGCTAGATGGCCGTATATGCTGTTAAACCTTAATGACGACTATTGGAGGTTCTTTGTGCGGGGTCACCACTTTTAAAGGCAAAAATGGCGCAAAGAGTTGCTATGCCACTTACTGGAGGGGGGACGGTCCCTCTTTGGCCCCAAATTAGTGGGATTTCCGCGGTTACTCCAACGGTTCCTTTATACTAACGTGATCGGGTGGTCTATGGCGTGAGATCTTTTCCGTTCTAGTATGGCCTTCATATTAGCCTTTCTTTCTATTTTCCTACTTTTTCTATGGGCTTCACTCGCCCTTTTCGATCTAGAGTTAATCTCATCTCTGTCCGACATAATTTCAAAATTACGTTAACTTCAAATTACCTCTTCAGTCTAAATGAAAATTATTCCGTTCCTCTCGCTCGAACTTCCGGTTCTCTCGCGGAAAATTGTTTTGACACGCAGCAATTTTAGCCTTATATTTTTGAATACTAATTAGTTGCGTGATATATTGATTCGTAAATTTTATTACTTATTATTATCCGACTAAGCACAGCTCAGATAAAAATTTCTCTTTGCGATTTTTTTTATATATAGCCTCTGTAACCACAATAGGCTACTTTTGTAGGCTAAATTCCTTGTCTCTTCGAAAGCGCAAAATTCTTTTATTATCAACTCCGTTAATAATTCCTGTTCTTGCTGCCACCAATGTTCGTAGTGCTAATTACCGCTGGCACCACTTATTGGGGTGTATGTGCGGGGTCACCACTTTTAAAGGCAAAAATGGCGCAAAAAAGGTTGCTATGCCACTTACTCGAAGGGGAGAACCCCTTGTCGGCCCAAATGCTAGTGAGATTCCCGCTCTTTCCCCAACGGTTCCTTTATACTAACGTGATCGGGTGGTCTATGGCCACATTTAAAGCCAAAGTTTACCGATAAGATTTTCTAATTAACCCTTTTGTCTCGGCCTAAGCTGAAAAGTAAAATAGGTATATAGAAAAATTCTTACTATATTCACAGTTACACGTATAAAAAGAACTGAACTGAAAAAGGACAAATTCTCCCAGCCCGCTAACCGCAGCACGCGGTGGGGGTTACTAGGGGTGGTAAATGAATCTTTCCAACCAATCCCAGGGCTCCTAATATACTGGCCAATCTACCTAACTGCGCACTTTTTCCCTCGTGGTGAATTAAACACGTACGCAGTTAAGAGGACCCAAAATGGCGTCAAAAAATAATAGGAAAATTAACATTTATTACAAAAGGAAGGAAAATAATTAAGAGGCCCAAAGAAATGAATCTGGGAGGGACATTTATCTGACAAAACTGGGACCAAGGGTTCCAACAACGACAATCTTAGAATGTACGGAACTTTCCAAAAATATAGTATTCAGTCGATAGGGCGACGTTATTCCTGACTTCATTCGCCCCAAAGGACGAAAAAAGGGAAATATGGCCACGAATTACTAATTTCTTGTTTGGTGATGAATGTGAAACACTAACAGTGGGAAATAACTTGAATCTGATGTGATATTCGAATTCAGCACACAAAACTAGTTCAGAAACATGTCTCCCATGAAGTAAATGCTAAGCTCTAGGATAACGGAAAATTTCCGCTAAAAACAACAAAAAACAAACAGAAAACGCTAAAAAACACTTATTTTGCACCCCGCTGGGTTTCTCAACTTTTGATATGTTGTACAGGTTTTTTTTTCTCTAAAAGATGGTGTAAAAATCATTTCTGTTGCAATTTGTTTGCGGTCGAGTCCTATTTGACGCTAGATTGACTGTACTAATAATCTAGAAAATTCTAGAATTTTCAGTTACCAAAATTTGAAAAGCCTGATGTCGTTTGAATTTTCAGCTTTCTCGGAATTTGGGGTCTAAGCCGCTCTGCCTACAACACTGTAGCCTGGCCCCAAATCCCTTCGTCTCGCCAAAAAGCCTGATTTATAGAATCCAGAGGATGTACGGAGTCCCACCAGTGACATATCTGGTATAAATTAAGAAATGTTAAGAAAACAGTTCTTACTTCATAATATGGAAAATAATCCTTGTTGACATATTTTCCAGGTTGAGGACCTTTATAATCACTTCTTTCACTGTTGCACAATTTTTTGTGAAACAACATGAACAGCAAAATTGTGAAAAATAAACATGTATTTGACTGCATTTATCCGTTTTCATATAGTCTATATATGAAAGATATAGCTTTATATAGAACGCATGTTTAAAGAATTGCAGCTTATAGAATGCATGTTTGATCTTTGGACCAGTACTGACCGCAAAGGTCCTTGCTTTTCCAGTGCACCTATCAGGAGGATTTGCAGATAGAACTAGAGTAGTTCAGCTGCTTCCAGGTAACCAGACTGTAACCTGCGAGAGATTTTCCAACGAAATGAGCACCATACATGAAGAAACAGATACCCGTGCCGTTATTCACACGGGTTTCTGTGCCAGGACGGGGTGCACGGATGTAATCGTGGAAGCAAATGCCACAGACGTTGTGGTCACCTTGCTTCCGTCTTTTAAGACGATTGAAAAGCAAATCCATGCCACCCCCAATGTTTTGGTTCGCTTGCGGGGCAAAGTCGTTTCGGTCACTGAACTTGCAAATAGACTCCTGCCGTCTCTAGTGAATTTAATTGCGTTTTTGCACTGTTTCACCGGTGGTAATACAGTGAGATTCATTTTCTCCAAAGGAAGGAAGACGATCATTAGAGCAGCTGTGTTGTGGTTATCTCGAATATCTGGTCTTATTGAACAGATTTTGGAACAAATCAACCGATTAATTAAGCTTGAGGAAGATATTATGAAACTGTGTTGCGAGATTTTAATTGCTTTATACAGAAAATGAGAGGAATTTTCGTGTTTGAATGACCTCCGCGTTCACTTGTTTCCTCACCGGAAAACGCTGAAGAGTCTGCATTCAACCGACGACTCCTTTGCCTTACATGTGAAAAGGTGCATTTACCAGTGGTCCACTATGCTGCAGGCCTTTATGCCTCATACCTTTCTCCGCTTGAATTTGGATGGGAGATGAAGGACAGATGCACAATACCCATTAAATCAAACCTTCCTTCTTGTCCATTCAGTATTCAGAAAACTTTGCCATATTGCAAGTGTAGATTTTGTAGACAGAAATGTCCATGTGCCGATAGAGGTTGCGATATTTGTGCTCTTATTGTGGGAAGTAATGAGACGGCCAAGGCTGATTCAGACGAGGAATAATTTTGAGTGACTTGAAATGGAGGGATGCTAGGGAAAAACAGTAAGGAATTTGGGAATATAAGCATTAAATAAATAGAGTTAATTCTGACTTTGTTTAGTTTCTTTACCTGTGTCAGTGCTGCCATTTTGTTCTAACTAATCGTGTTAGTTCGCTATGAAAACATTCTATGGCTTCTAGGCATTTCTATTTGAGCTGAAAACTGCATCTCAAAACTTTGTGGAACATGCATTTTCTTGCATTAAAACACCGAAATATAATAAAATGTCAAGTTTCGGAGTGTTCCACCACTCGCAAGCAAGTGCCATCGGTATTTTTTTGAATCCGAATGGTCAATTTAGGGGGTGGCGGGTAGGGTAATTCTCGCAGCAGCCCCATTCCGTCGTGCTATATTTCACATTTCCAACACCTGGCGTCCGGACTATCATATAATCTACCAAGCATACAACTACCCCAAATCAGTATCAACAAATAAATGAAACCCAAACGAACAAAAATTAAAATAAATAACAGAGTCAAACTCAAAACGAGCGGAAATTAATGTGAGTAGGGTTTAAAACCTGTATGCTTTTCTAAGCCAGAATATAATTTATACTCTACTGAAAAAATTCAAATGAATTCACTTAAAAAAATGTGCATTGTAGATTTAATATACATATGCTGATACTTATTCCTTAAAATCTTAATTAATTTTTGATATCTTAAAGTTACAAAAGTGAAAACATTTCAAAGAATTTTTTTCAGTAAAGTACAAATTATATTCTGGCTTTTAGAAAGCATATGGGTTATGTACCCTACTCATATTAATTTCTGCTCGTTTTGAGTTTGACTTTGTTATATATTTTGGTTTTTGTTCGTTTTGCGTTTCATTTATTTTTTGATAGTGATTTATTGTAGTTATATGCTTGCTAGATTATTTGATTCTGTTTTTGCTTATTTTGGGTTTAATGGAGTTCTTTACTTATTTTCTGAAAAACTCATTTTGTGGAATAAGTTTTTTTAATTTATTTCTGTTCTTTTCATATTGACATAGTCTTCCAGGGGAAAAAAAGTAAAAGTTTGAATCTTTCCGTTTTGCCTTTAAGAATTTATAGTTTGGTCTGCTATTTATATTCTGAAGAAACTTTTTCAGCAATTTTTAACAACATAAGCTCTTTTGAAAGTCAAGACACAAAGAGCAGTGTTTAATTTAGTCATATCAATCCTCTAGTTGACCTGATAAATAAAATTAATACCATTCCCAAAAAATTATATTTATGCTCTTTCGCAGCCTGGAAACACTTACACCCTTTTGATTTGGTAAAATTTTAAGAGTAGAAGTAGTAATAGAAGTAGCCCGAAAATTTGAATTTAATACCCCCAGTCGTCCTTGGCATATTGCTGAGATGTCTTATTGGCAACCAAAATTCAAACAGTGTGTTTTGATTTAATTTTAAAATAATATTTAGTTTTTAAACACAATGGGCAGATTATATAACTGGGGAGGGGGTGACCTACCCAATAACCCTAAAGATATAGGCCTAGTTACTGGACCACTCAGGTATGCTGAACAAAATGGCTGTCTTAAAGTTTTGATTGGAAGTGTCTTGAAAATTATGAGATAAAGAGGAGGGCTGATTGCCCTCCAATCACTTTTGGCTCTTAAGAAGGCATTAAAACTTTTAATTTTCAATCAAATTAGCTCATTTAAAATATCAATGATACATGCATATATGTTTTTCGTTTAATTGAAAATCCTCCTAAACGTTCTATAAAAGTTTGAACTTAATGCCATTAGTGTCGTTAATTACAGTAATGGTAGAAGCAGCATTAAATGTGTATACACAGTGTCTTCTCGCTAGCTCAAAATCCACAACCTATCAAACAGTTCGTGGTAACGAACTGTAAGTAAGGAGCGACCCGGCTCAATAGTAACCGAAACTCTAAAAAACGGAATTTTGATACCAATAGATACATCAAAAGAATCATATTTTTATGCTAATTTCAAATATATAAGTTTCACCAAGTTTAGTCTTACCCATCAAAAGTTACTCACCTGAGAAAATTTCCCTTATTTTGGAAAAAGGGGGAAACAACCCCTAAAAGTCATGGAACTTTAATGAAAAACACACCATCAGATTCAGCGTATCAAAGAACCCTACTACAGAAGTTTCAAGCTCCTATCTGCAAAAATGTGGAATTTTGTATTTTTTGCCAGAAGAGCGATCACAGATGCGTGTTTATTTTTATTCTCATTTTTTTTTTTATTTCCCCAGGGGTGATCGTATCGATCTAGTAGTCCTAGAATATCTTGAGAGGGCTCATTCGAACGGAAATTCAAAGTTCCACTTACATGTAGTATTGGTAATTGGGAAGTATACAGGTGTTTTCAGGAGGAGTTTTTTCTGGTGGTGGGGGGGGGGGTCGGAGTAGGGGTTACGGGGGAGAATCTTCTCATGGAGGATGTTTCCTTGGGAGAAGGGACATTTCTGTGAAGGGGGAGCCGGATTCTCCAGCATTATTTAAAAAACGACCAGAAACTAAATAAAAAAAAACAAGTTTTTTTCAACTGAAAGTAAGGAGCAACATTAAAACTTAAAAAGAACAGAAATGATTACGTATATTTGGGGGTTCACCTCCTAGTCAATACCTCGCTCTTTACGCTAAAGTTTTTTTTTGTACTTTCAAAAGAGCTATCTATTCTAATTAACAGGCCTTTGTGATTCAGGGGTTTGTGATTCGAACAAAACTCGAACCTCTAGTGTAAAGAGCAAGGTATTGACTAGGGGCGAACTTCCTAAGATACGTAATAAAAACATACAAATATAGAAATTCGTTACGTAAGTTAATTCGTAAGTTACGTCAGAACAAAATTTCGAGGAAGCCATTTAGCCAAAAAAAGGAAAATTAATGTGCCAATTTCGTTTTAACTATTCATGTACGGTGAGCCAAAATCAAAGCTGCATTAACTCAAAAACGTTCAGAAATTAAATTAGAAAAAAGTTTTTATAGCTGAAAGTAAGGAGCGACATTAAAACTTAAAACGAATAGAAATTATACCGTATATGAAAAGGGCTGTCCCCTCCTCAACGCCTCGCCCTTTACGCTAAAGTTTGACTCTGTCTCACAACTTTATTTTTTAAAACAATAAAAACCTTTAGCGCAAAGAGCGCAGAGTTCGTTTTAAGTTTTAATGCCGCTCCTTACTTTCAGTTAAAAAACCTTGTTTTTTTTTTATTTAATGAAGTTATGAAGACGAGATTTTCAGAGGATATTTCAATTGTATTGATGACAAACTGCCATCCGTATGCAGGTTGTCAAAAGGGCATACCAGTAATATCTTAGGAACATTTTCGTGTGTGAAAATAAAACGTACAACGCCTGTGGTGGGGGATGTTGAACTAACCAAAAGACAATATTTGCATCATAATACTAATGCTTCCACTCCTACAACTACTGCTACTAATACTATTACTACTACTACTGCTACTAAAGCTAAGACTGGTACTATTAACTGTACTCCTACTGCTGCTAATATATTTACTGGTGCTACTACTACAACTAATAAACCTAAGGGTATTAAGGCGAAAATTTTGGGCAATATTGTAACTGTAGAAAATCCAACTTCAGCCAAATGAGCCAACTCTAAGGCTTCAATCAATCAATCAATCAATCAATCAATTTATTCAATCAATAAACTTAACAAATTTACAGTTCAATATAAACTCCCCCGTAAGGCTCTATGGCCAGGAAAAAAACAGGGGAGAAACAAAAATGAAACAAATACATAA
Organism: Artemia sinica; assembly: GCA_027921565.1. Taxonomy (NCBI): domain Eukaryota; kingdom Metazoa; phylum Arthropoda; class Branchiopoda; order Anostraca; family Artemiidae; genus Artemia; species Artemia sinica. Next base: position 40,253,700 of record CM051270.1, read on the forward strand.
AAAACAAAAACATTTTCAACATCATACATTCACACCTTTAAGAGACTCAACACAAGAGAAAATAAAAAGAAAAACTAAATAATAAATAAACAAAAAAAAATAAACAAGAGAGAAAAAAAAAATCATAAAATACAATGATCCACATAAAAAAAAGAAGAGAGAAAAAAAAATCGAAAAATCAAAAACTAACCAGAGGACTACCAAGCAATCAATTTATTCCGCGTGGACTACCCTATGATCAATCAATGTTTGGGGAAATGGTGGGCGTGAGAGGGGGGTTAGTTGCCCCCCAGCCACATTTGACTGTTAAAAAGTGCCCTAGCCCTTTTTAAGGTGTTTCTAGCAATTTTCAATCTTATGAGCCCTTTTTGAAGCTTCTTCAACAACACTTTCTATAAACACCTTATATTTCCACAGGGCATAACTTACAACCCTTGCCCTGAGTGCACTGAGAGGGGTTTTCATCCTCGAAGACCTAATTTCCAGAACTTTCAACTACGTTGAATAAAATGGCTATCTCAAAATTTTGATTGGATGTGTTTGAGGTAATGGTGGGCGTGAGAGTGAGTTAGTTGCCCTCCAACCACTTTCGGCTATTACAAAGGGCCCTAGCCCTTTAAATTTTCGATCAAATGAGCCTTTTTTGAAGTTTCTACCACAACACTTTCTATAAAAACCTTATACACCCCTAGGGCATTACTTACAACCCTTACCCTGAGGGTTCTGGGGGGAGTGTCATCCTCAAAGACGTAATTTCCGGACCTTTCAACTACGTTGAACAAAATGGCTAGTTTAAAATTTTGATTGGATGGGTTTGGTGGGCGTAAGAGGGGGCCACTAAAAAGTGCACTCTGTGGGGAGTATCATCCTCAAAGGCATAATTTTCGGACCTTTCAACTACGCCGAAAAAAGTAGCAAGTTTAAGATTTTAAAAAGGTCTTGCCCTCCAATCACTTTTGGCCACTAAAAAGTGCACTCTGGGGGGAGTATCATCCTCAAAGGCATAGTTTTCGGATCTTTCAACTACGCTGAACAAAATAGCAAGTTTAAAATTTTGATTGGATGGGTATGAGGAAATAGTGGGCGTGATAGGGGGCTTCTTTTCCTCCAATCACTTTTGGCCATTAAAAATTGCACTAGCCCTTTCAATTTCCAATCGAATGAGCCCTTTTTGAAGTTTCTACGACACCGCTTTCTAGAAAAACCTCATATGCCCCCAGGGTACAACTTATCACCCTGACTCTGAGAGATGGGGGGGGGGGAGGTTGTCATCCTCAAAGATCTAATTTACAGACTTTTTCACTACGTTGAACAAAATGCCTATCTTAAAATTTTGATTGGATGTGTTTGGGGAAATGTTGGGCGTTAGAGGGGGGTTAGTTGCCCCCCAGCCATATTTGACTATTAAAAAGGGTACTAGCCCTTTCAATTTCCAATCGTATGAGCCCTTTTGAAGTTTTTTCAATAACACTTTCTATAAACACTTTCCATATTCCCCCAGGGCATAACTTACAACCCCTGCCCTGAGTGCTCTGAGGGGGTTTTCATCCTCAAAGACCTAATTTCCAGAACTTTCAACTACGTTGAACAAAACGGCTATCTCAAAATTTGATCGGATGTGTTTGAAGAAATGGGGGGCGTAAGAGTGGGTTAGTTGCCCTCCAACCACTTTCGACTATTACAAAGGGTCCTAGCCCTTTCAATTTCCAATCATATGGGCCTTTTTTTGAAGTTTCTACGACAACACTTTCTATAAAAACCTTATATACCCCTAGGGTATTACTTACAACCCTTACCTTGAGGGTTCTCGGGGGAGTGTCAACCCCAAAGACGTAATTTCCTGACCCTTCAACTACGTTGAACAAAACGACTAGTTTAAAATTTTGATTGAATGGGTTTGGTTAAATGGTGGGCGTGAGAGGGGGCCACTAAAAAGTGCACTCTGGGGGGGAGTATCATCCTCAAAGGCATAATTTTCAGACCTTTCAACTACGCTGAACAAAATAGCAATTTTAAAATTTTAAAAAGGTATTGCCCTCCAATCAATTTTGGCCACTAGAAAGTGCACACTGGGGGGAGTATCATCCTCAAAGGTATAATTTTCGGATCTTTCAACTACGCTGAACAAAATAGCAAATTTAAAATTTTGATTGGATGGGTATTGGGAAATGGTGGGCGTGATAGGGGGCTTCTTTCCCTCCAATCACTTTCGGCCACTAAAAAGTGCACTAGCCCTTTCAATTGCCAATCGAATGAGCCCTTTTTGAAGTTTCTACGACAACTCTTTCTATAAAAACCTCATATGCCCCCAGGGCACAACTTATAACCCTAACTCTGAGGGCTGGGAGGGGGGGGGTTCATCCTCAAAGATCTAATTTCCAGACCTGTTTGCTACGTTGAACAAAATGCCTACCTTGAAATTTTTATTGGAGTGTTTGGGGAAATGTTGGGCGCGAGAGGGGGGTTAGTTGCCCCCAAATCACTTTCGACTATTAAAAAGGGCACCAGCCCTTTCAATTTCCATTCGAATGAGCCCTTTTTTATATTTTTACGATAAGACTTTCCATGAACACCTTATATACCCCCAGGGCATAACTTATAACCCTTGACCCATAGTGCTGTGGGGGAGTGTCATCCCAGGGCACAACTTATAACCCTGACTCTGAGGGCTGAGGGGGTTCGTCATCCTCAAAGATCTAATTTCCAGACCTTTTTACTAGGTTGAACAAAATGCCTATCTTAAAATTTTGATTGGATGTGTTTGGGGAAATGTTGGGCGTGAGAGGGGGTTTAGTTGCCCCCCAGCCACATTTGACTATTGAAAAGGGCACTAGCTCTTTCCATTTCCAATCATATGAGCCCTTTTTGAAGTTTCTTCAACAACACTTTCTATAAACACCTTATATTCCCCCAGGGCATAACTTACAACCTTTGCCCTGAGTACTCTGAGGGGATTTTCATCCTCAAAGACCTAATTTCCAGAACTTTCAACTACGTTGAACAAAATGGCTAACTCAAAATTTCGATTGGATGTGTTTGAGGAAATGGTGGGCGTAAGAGTGGTTTAGTTGCCCTCAAACCACTTTCGACTATTACAAAGGGCCCTAGCCCTTTCAATTTCCAATCAAATGAGCCTGTTTTTGAAGTTTCTACGAAAACATTTTCTATAAAAACCTTATATAACCGTAGGGCATTACTTACAACTCTTACCCTGAGGGTTCTGGGGGGAGTGTCATCCCCAAACACGTAATTTCCGGACTCTTCAACTACGTTGAACAAACTTGATAGTTTAAAATTATAAAACGGTCTTGCCCTCCAATCACTTCTGGCCACTAAAAAGTGCACACTGGGGGGAGTATCATCCTCAAAGGCGTAATTTTCAGATCTTTCAACTACGCTGAACACAAAATAGCAAGTTTAAAATTTTGATTGGATGGGTATGGGGAATGGTGGGCGTGATAGGGGGCTTCTTTCCCTCCAATCACTTTCGGCCACTAAAAAGTGTACTAGCCCTTTCAATTTCCAATCGAATGAGCCCTTTTTGAAGTTTCTACGACACGGCTTTCTATAAAAACTTCATATGCCCCCAGGGCACAACTTATAACCCTGATTCTGAGGGCTGGGGGGGGTTGTCATCCTCAAAGATCTAATTTCCAGACCTGTTTACTACGTTGAACAAAACGGATATCTCAAAATTTTGATTGGACGTGTTTGAGGAAATGGTAGGCGTAAGAGTGGGTTAGTTGCCCTCCAACCACTTTCAACTATTACAAAGGGCCCTAGCCCTTTCAATTTCCAATCAAATGAGCCTTTTTTTGAAGTTTCTACGACAACACTTTCTATAAAAACCTTATATATCCCTAGGGCATTACTTACAACCCTTACCCTGAGGGTTCTGGGGGGAGTGTCATCCCCAAAGACGTAATTTCCAGACCCTTCAACTACGTTGAACAAAATGGCTAGTTTAAAATTTTGATTGGATGGGTTTGGCTTAATGGTGGGCGTGAGAGGGGGCCACTAAAAAGTGCACTCTGGGGGAGTATAATTCTCAAAGGCATAATCTTCGGACCTTTCAACTATGCTGAACCAAATAGCAAGTTTAAAATTTTAAAAAGGTCTTGCCCTCCAATCACTTTTGGTCACTAAAAAGTGAACACTGGTGGAGTATCATCCTCAAAGGCATAATTTTCAGATCTTTCAACTACGCTGAACAAAATAGCAAGTTTAAAATTTTGATTGGATGGGTATTGGGAAATGGTGGGCGTGATAGGGGGCTTCTTTCCCTCCAATCACTTTCGACCACTAAAAAGTGCACTAGCCCTTTCAATTTCCAATCGAATGAGCCCTTTTTGAAGTTTCTACGACACCGCTTTCTATAAAAACCTCATATGCCCCCAGGGCACAACTTATAACCCTGACTCTAAGGGCTGGGGGGGTTGTCATCCTCAAAGATCTAATTTACAGACCTGTTTACTACGTTGAACAAAATGTCTATCTTTACATTTTTATTGGATGTGTTTGGGGAAATGATGGGCGTGAGAGGGGGGTTAGTTGCCCCCAAATCACTTTCGACTATTAAACAGGGCACCAGCCCTTTCAATTTCCATTCGAATGAGCCCATTTTGGATATTTTTATGATAACGCTTTCCATAAAAACCTTATATACCCCCAGGGCATAACTTATAACCCTTGCCCGTAGTGCTGTGGGGGGAGTGTCATCCTCAAAGACATAATTTCCGGACCTTTCAACTACTTTGAACAAAATGGCTAGTTTAAAATTTTGATTGGATGGGTTTGACTAAATGGTGGGGGTGAGAAGGGGCCACTAATAAGTGCACTCTGGGGGAGTATCATCCTCAAAGGCATAATTTTCGGACCTTTCAACTACGCTGAACAAAATAGCAAGTTTAAAATTTTAAAATGGTCTTGCCCTCCAATCACTTTTGGCCACTAAAAAGTGCACTCTGGGGGAGTATCATCCTCAAAGGCATAATTTTCGGACCTTTCAACTACGCTGAACAAAATAGCAAGTTTAAAATTTTAGAATGGTTGGGTATGGGGAAATGGTGGGCGTGATAGGGGACTTCTTTCCCTCCAATCACTTTTGGCCATTAAAACGTGCACTAGCCCTTTCAATTTCCAATCGAATGAGCCCTTTTTGAAGTTTCTACGAGACCGCTTTCTATAAAAACCACATATGCCCCCAGGGCACAACTTATAACCCTGACTGTGAGGGCTAGTGGGGGGGGGGGTGTCATCCTCAAAGATCTAATTTCCAGACCTTTTTACTAGGTTGAACAAAATGCCTATCTTAAAATTTTGCCTATCTTATATACCCCCAGGGCATAACTTACAACCTTTGCCCCGTAGTTCTATGGGGGGAGTGTCATCCTCAAAGACATAATTTCCGGACCGTTCAACTATGTTGAACAAAATTGTTATCTCAAAATTTTCATTGGAAGTGCTTGGGGAAATGGTTGGCATGAGAGGGGGGTTAGTTGCCCTCCAATCACTTTCGACTATAAAAAAGGGCCCTAACCCTTTCAATTTCCAATCGACTGAGCTTTTTTTGAAGTTTCTACGACAACACTTTCTATAAAAACTTTATATACCCCCAGGGCATAACTTACAAACCTTGCCCAGAGTGCTCTGAGGGGGTTGTCATCCTTAAAGACCTAATTTCTGGAACGTTCAACTACGTTGAACAAAGTGGCTATCTCAAAATTTGATTGGATATGTTTCGGGAAATGGTGTGCGTGACAGAAGGATTGGTTGCCCTCCAATCACTTTCGACTTCTTAAAAGGGCTCTAGCCCTTTCAATTCCTAATCGAATGATCCCTTTTTGAAGCTTCTTTGACAACGCTTTCTATAAAAGCGTTGCTTTCAAATATTCCTTACATTTTTCCAGGGCATTACGTACAACCCTTGCCCTGAGTGCTGTGGGGGGAGTGTCATCCTCAAAGACATAATTTCCGGACCGTTCAACTATGTTAAACAAAATGGCTATCCCTATATTTTGAATGGATATGTTTGAGGAAATGGTGGGTGTGAGAGGTGTATAGTTGTCTTCCAATCACTTTCAACTATTAAAATGGACACTAGCCCTTTCAATTCCAATCGAATGGCCTCTTCTTGAAGTTTCTACGACAACACTTTCTATAAAAACGTCATATGCCTCCAGGACATCTGCAACCCTTGCCCAGAGGACTGTGGAGGGGTTATCATACTTAAAGACTTAATTTACAGAACTTTCGGTACGTTGAACAAAATGACTATCTCAAAATTTTTATTGGATGTGTTCATGGAAATGGTTGGCGTGAGAGGGGGGTAGTTGCCCTCCAATCGCTTTCGACTTTTAAAATGGGCACTAGCCTTTTCAATTTACAATCTAATGAGCCCTTTTTGAAGTTTCTACGACAACGCTTTCTATAAAAACCTTAAATGACCCCAGGGCATAACTTAAAACACATGCCCTGAGGAGTGTGGGGGATTTGTCATCCTCAAATACCTAATCGATAGACTTGCCTCAGTTAGAAATATTTATCCGCGAATCCGTATTTTACCGTTTTCAGGGTTGTGCTTAGTTTTTAAGGTTCAACTAATGTATGATATTATTAATAATATTGCTCCAATATGTCTTCTTCATATGTTTGAGACAGCTGCTGATGCCCAATGGCATTTAACGAGACAGGTTGGTATGTATAGAAGGCCGATTAGAGTGTTTGCGAGGTCTGCTTTCTCTGATCGTCATATTCTACTTTGGTCTCACATCTTCTATCAAGGATATTGCTGAAAGGTCTGGCTTCCGTGAGCAGTTGAGGCACCATTACCTGCAGGTTAATGAATTCTAATATATATTTTTTTTTTCTCAAGTAGTTCTATATGTTTAATATGTTTTATATGTTTTCTTTTGTTTTGTCGTGAAAACGAAACCCGAATGCACTAATGTAAGTGGATGTAAGTTCTTTTTGGAGTTGCAATACAAGCCCTGGCTGCTGGGCTTCATTTTTTTGTTCATTTTTTTTTTTAAATAACTTATATCTCCATTCAGAAAAAAAATCTAATCTATCCTCAAAGACTTAATTTCCAGAACTTTCAACTACGTTGTCATCCCCAAATACCTAATTTATCTTCAAAAACCTAATATCCTGAACTTTCAACTACATTGAACAAAATGGCTATCTAAAAATTTTGACTGGATATATTTGGAAAAATGGTGGGCGTTGGAGGGGGCTAGTTGCCCTCTAATCATTTTCGACTGTTAAAGGGCACTAGCCCTTTCATTTTCAAATCGAATGAGCCCTTTTTGAAGTTCCTAAAAACAGCGCCTTTTATATAAGCCTTATATGCCCCCGGTGTATAACTTACATGCCTTGCACTGAGGGCTCTGGGGGGAGTGTCATTCTCAAAGATTTAATTTCCGGACTTTTCAACTGCGTTGAACAAAACGTCTATTTCTAAATTTTGATTGGATGTGTTTGGGGAAATGATGGACGTTAGAGGAGGGTTAGTTTCCCCCAATCACATTTGACTATTAAAAAGGGCACTAGCCCTTTCAATTTCCATTCGTATGAGCCCTTTTTTAAGTTTCTACGACAAAATTTTCTATAAACACCTTATATGTCCCCAGGGCATAACTTACAACCCTTGCCCTGAGTGCTCTGAGGGGGTTTTCATCCTCAAAGACCTAATTTCCAGAACTTTCAACTACGTTGAACAAAACGGCTATCTCAAAATTTGATTGGATGTGTTTGAAAAAATGGGGGGCGTAAGAGTGGGTTAGTTGCCCTCCAACCACTTTCGACTATTACAAAGGGTCCTAGCCCTTTCAATTTCCAATCAAATGGGCCTTTTTTTTGAAGTTTCTACGACAACACTTTCTATAAAAACCTTATATACCCCTAGGGTATTACTTACAACCCTTACCCTGAGGGCTCTGAGTTGAGTGTAATCTTCAAATATATAATTTCTGGACCTTTCAACTACGTTGAACAAAATGGTTCAAAATTTTGATTGGATGTATTTGGGGAGATGGTGGGTGCGAGAGGGGTGTTAGTTGCCTTCCAATCACTTTAAGCTATTAAAAGGGCACAAGCCCTTCTAATTTCCAATCGAATGAGCCCTTTTCGAAGTTTCTGCGACATCTGCTTCGTTTCGAAGTGCCCTGGTCTAAAAGACAAAAAATAATACATTATGGCAACATCGTTCTTTACTTAGGCAGTGTTATTGCGCTGCCTATGATTACTATAGGGTGGACGTGGGGAGCAACAAGTATAGAAACTGATAAGATTTTGATGTTCAGCAATGTAATTTGAACAGATGAAGATTGAGACAAGAAGAAAAAACAAAGCAAAAAAAGAACACAACAGTGCTACAATTACTGCAGCGACTGACATCTTTATCAATTTGTTTAAAATCTTACTGAAAATTGATTATTAAAATTATTATTCGTTTTTTTTACAAGATAAAAGTGGGAATCCTATGTAGCCTAAATTACAAAGAATTCTTTTGTTTTCAAGAATTGTTTAATTCAAAATCCAATCTACCCATGGTAGGGGAGGAATAGCTTGAAAAACGATGACGTTGTTTGAAACTAGTTACTACTCCCTATTCTTTAAAGTATCTAAACAGACAATCTTACCGATATTAAGGGTGATTGACTGTTTAAAAGTATAAATACTGCTAGAAGCTTAGAAAATACGCCTAAAACGCCTCCTCAGTTGGTATCTTGGAGATAACAAAGTGTATACTGGAAATGTCGTTCTTTCTAATTCTCATGACTTCCAAAATTTGTTTTAGTCTAATATTTATTGGATTAGCGTTACTAGTTAGCTTTAAAAATTACGAAAAAAGAAAAGGAGAATAAGAAGGAGGCATATCGCTACTTCCCGTGGAAAAACTTGTTGTTTAAGACGTTTTTTTTACCGGAACTTTTGTCTATGGAGACACAGCTATAGCAGACACCATTTCCATGGTGTTTCAGACTGTTTTTCGAAATTTTTATTAATTATTTTTACGATAAGCTGTTACCATTAAGATTAGTCGAAATAACAGTTGCCATTTTTGAATCAGCTTCAAATGGCAATCAGCGATTCCGTCAATCAGCGATTTGTCAAAACTCGTTTTTAAACTTTCAATTACTATGGACTAAATTTCATTCTTTACTAGGTTTTCGGTGGGAAGCCTGAAAATTTGAAGCCTGAAAAATTGAAAAGTGAGCTAGCTACCATCATATCAAGAAGACAAGGCCTAAACTGTGGCTGCTGGAACCTACGATCGATAAAATGCCCCCTGACCCAAGCTTTTACAGCTGAAGAATTTCATATTTATAATCTTGAAATCTTGTGTGTCTCTGAGACGAGGCTGAATGGGTGTGACATCTCTACCCTAGAAGCACCGTCCTCGAAGAAGGTCATATTTTACAACTCAGGACCAACAGATGGCGCTGGTTTAGTAGGAGTAGGTCTCATATTGTCTCCAAAAGCGGCCACTGGGCTCCTCGAATATGAGACAGTATGTAGCAGGATTGTAGGGGTGAGATTTCAAGACCAAAATAACAACATGACCGTCCTTAGCTGATACGTCCCAACCAGAGATACCCATGGACACCTAGAAGACCAGTTTTACAGTGAAATGTAGATGGTCATTGACAGGATCCCTCGAAAGGACATACTCATGATCGGAGACGATTTAAATGCAAGGATTGGTGGCAGGCTGAATGACTTTGAACAGGCAATTGGCAATCATGGCCTCGGTGAAAGGTACTCTAATGAGAAAAGACTACTCCTGTTCGCAATGCATAACAATCTTGCTATGGCTAATACTTGGTTTAGACACAAGCCCTGTCACACATATACCTGGGAATCCCGCAATGGAAGAGTGAAAGCTCAAATTGATTACCTGCTTATATCGTAAAGGTGGAAGACCATAATGCTAGACTCAAGGGTATACAGAGGTGCTGACACAGGATCCAAAAATGGATCCGACCAGTTCTCGCTAAAGACCAGGCTAAGATTCAGAATAAGTACGAAGAAGGCCTCCGTGCTAGGCCAGAAAATAGATGTATCTAAATTGAAAACATATAAATACCGAGAATCTTTTGTCATTGAACTTTCCAACTGCTACGCCACCCTACAAGACGACGCTGAAGGTATTGATCAGAATTCAAACTCATCAGGATGCCACGCTTCCACGATAAAGAGAAAAGGGAGCAAGCTCACAGGCCACGTGAAAGAAACCGCATCAAACATCCTCGGATTCGTAAAAAGAAAAGCCAAAAAATGGATCTCTGAGAAATCGCTAAACTCTGTACAAAGAAGAAGGAGATAACCAGAAAAATTCCGCTGCGTATAAATCACTGCGTCAGGAATGCCATAAGTCTGCTAGAGCTGACAGAAAGGCCTACTGGTCAAATATGGCCGACGAGATGGAAAAGCCGCCTCATGAAATGATACAAGGAAACGTTACCAGTTTCTTGGAGACTGTACTGGGAAGAGAAAGAAATCTGCCATCCCCCTGCTTAAAGCGAAAGATGGGAAACTGCTCACAAGTACAAAAAAACGTATCGAAAGGTGGCGGGCACACGTCCAAGAATTGCCGAGACCGGGAATTACTAGAAGCGGAAGCCAATACAAAATAAAATCACCCAACCCATCAGAAAACTATTCTTATGAAAATTTGTCAACAGACCCACGTACTAGAGAGGAAGTAGTCCAGACAATCAAACTGCTAAAAAACCACAAAAGTCCTCGAATAGTTGGCATCTCTGCTGAGTTGCTAAGAGCTCTGCCTGATTTGGCCACAGATGAGCTCCATGAACTCGCTACGGATGTATGGTACAATGAATACTTTCCCGATGAGTGGAAGACAAAGAAAATGAGAGACAAAGAAAATTATCCCTATCTTCAAAAAAGGAGACCGAATGGAATGTAAGAATTACATTGGCATATCGCTCATCCTGATTGCTGCAAAGACGTTGGCAATTATACTTCTAATTAGATTCCGAGACACTAGAAATTCCCGAACGCGACCCAACCAAGCATCAGATCTTTAGCTTACGACAGGTCCTAGAACATCGCTCCAAACTCCAGCAGGAGACAAATCTTCATCGACTTCATCACGGCCTTTAGCTTGGTCTATCGGGACGTCATATGGGTCGCAATAAGAGAGGACAGAGTCCCTAAGAAGAACATCAGACTGTTGAAGGCATACTACGATGGAATCAAGGCCCAAGTTAGAGTTGATAGTGAGCTTTCGGATTTGGTCCTGATTGAGGAGTGTGTACTTCAAGGATGTATTCTGTCACCGACCTTATTCAACTTCGTCATTCATTGGATTCTCGTGGCCCTCGACAAGTATAAAGGTGTGGAAGTGAGCCCGTCCTTCTATGTCACGGATCTAGATTACGCTGAGTCACATGATCTGGATGTACTTGCTGAGTCTATTATAGATGCCCAGACCATGATTAATGAAGTAGCAAGCAGAGCACTTTTGACTTTCCTCCAAATAAGTCTATCGAAGACAAAAACAATGCAGACAGCTGGGATGGATGACACCCCTGTGATCCTAAATGGTAGTCAAATCGAGGACGTTAAGTCGTTCAAATGCCTTGGCCCAATGATAAAGGCAATTGGTGAATCATCAGAGGAAACCCGGAAACGTATATCCTCAGCATGGAACGTCTTTCTGCAGCTGAAGAACTCTCTTTGGAAGCGTAGCGAAATCTTTCCACGCACAAAGCTCCGGGTTTACGAAGCCATGACACTATCTGTTGTTCTCTATGGGTTTGAAACTTGTTCACTGAAAGCAGCGGAAGCGTCAAACTTGGACGTATTCCATCACATATACCTGCGATTAATATTAAGAATTCGCCTCTCAGACAGGGTCTCGAACGAAGAGGTCAGAAGAAGAGGCAGGTATCACCCACTTATCTCTGATTTTGTCAAAATAAACCGTCTGAGGTGGTTTGGCCACACCATGCGGAGATCAGAAGAGTATATTACCAAAAAATGCCTCAAATGCCTTCCACTACCGGCATGGAAGAACTAAGCTGGAGGACAAAAGAAAACATGGTTTGGGACAGTCAAGGCTAACCTTGAGCCTATTGGGGATTTCCGAAAATTTGGGCGACGCTGGGATCATCATTGGCTTTAAATAATGGAGCCTACCACCCTCGAGCGAAATCTCTGGAAAGAAACATGCCGTCGTCTGCTGAGCACCACGATGAGCTTGGATACGGCTTGAACGGGCAAAAAGTAAAATTAAGTCCCTTTTCTATCGAATTCCCAATCCGCCTCTGACAAAAAAGGAGCCAAAATTACCCTAGGTATCCAGAAAGCTCTAAATCTCGGAAAATTTTACTTTGTGGTCATTCTTTATTTTTGATATGGCTGTTGTCTTTTGTCTTCCAGAGACACTTTCTACTCTCTGAATTGTTAAAATAAGGTGCTTAATTCGCGAGCTGCTCGAAAATTTCCAAATACCTAATACAAATGAAAAACAGTCTACAGAAAATTCTACCGAACGTCGAGAGTCATCTATCCATTTTTATTGAAAAACCGTCAAGGTTTTACGGATTGGTTGAAGAGAAAGGTGGAAACATGGGTTCCCCATACTCTTTTGTCTTGAGTATTATTTATAATGCTTACATCCAGTTCCCATTTATTGGGTTTTGTGGAAAACCAATACGATTTTGTTCGATTCTGGATGACGATTTTATTCACCACCTCTCTGAGGAGAAACGCAAATCCCCACAAGTTGAAATTTTTCAGCCCATGTGAGAAAATATGCTCAGAAATAAAATGAATCAAATGAATAGGCTGGGTATAAAAGTTCGGAGCTGTTCCGGTGCTGTAAAATGGTTGGGAGTCTCCACTCCGTCATTGTTTTCGCGGGGGGGGGGGGGGAGGAGGGACAAAAACTTTAAAAACACACCAAGAATATGAATTGTTATTTAAACCCTCTTGATTTCTATAAGTGTTTCTGGTGTAAGCTGTTATTTTGAAAGTAAAGAGGAACATTAAACCCCAAAAATGAACAAAATCTATTCTGTATAGGAGGGGGGCTTCTCTACCTCCACTTCATGATTGGAGGGCAACTAGCCCCACTCCACGCCCATAATCCCCTCAAACACATCCAATCAAAATTTTGAGATAGCCATTTTGTTCAGCGTAGTTGATTTCCAGATAGCAAATATGTTTTTGAGGAGGACACTCCCCCACAACCCTCGGGGCAAGAATTTTAAGTTAAGCCCTGAGGGCATATAAGAACAATATTGGCACAATGTACCATATATTATTTTTTTACTTTAGAGCAGGGTACTTCATATGGAAGGGGTCGTCGTAGAGACTTCAAAAGGGACTTACTCAATTGGAAATCGAGAGTTCTAGGGCCCTTTTTAATAGTCGAAAATGATTGGAGGGCAACTAGCCCCTCCCGCCCATCACTCACCCAAACACATCCAATCAAAATTTCGAAATAGCCATTTTGTTAAGCGTAGTTGATTTCCAGATAGAAAATGTGTTTTTGAGGAGGAAACTCCCCCACAACACTCAGGGCAAGGTTTTTAAGTTATGCCTAGGGGGCATTTAAAGTTTTTATAGAAGGCGTTGTCGTAGAAACTTCAAAACAGGCTCATTCGATTGGAAATTCGAAGGGCTAGTACCCTTTTTAATAGTCGAAATTGATTGGAGGGCAACAAGCCTCCCCACGCCCATCAATCCCCCAAACACATCCAATCAAAATTTTGAGATGGCCATTTTGTTCAGCGTAGTTGATTTCAGGATAGAAAATATGTTTTTGAGAAGGACACTCCCCCACAACCCTCAGGGCAAGGGTTTTAAGTTATGCCCTATTATATAAGGTGTTGTGTTAGAAACGTCAAAAAATGCTCATTCGATTGGAAATTCAAAGGGCTAGTGCCCTTTTTAATAGTCAAAACTGATTGGAGGACAATTAGCCCCTCCCTCCACCTCACGCCCATTATTCCCCCAAACACATCCAATCAAAATTTTGAGATAGCCAATTTGTTCAGCGTAGTTGATTTCCAGATAGAAAATATGTTTTTGAGCTATTGAAAGGGCTAGTGCCCTTTTTAATAGTTGAAAACGATTGGAGGGCAACTAGCCCCCCCCCCACGCCCATCATTTCCCCAAAAACATCCAATCAAAATTTTGAGATAGCCATTTTGTTCAGCCTAGTTAATTACCAGAAAGAAAATATGTTTTTGGGAGGACACTCCCCCATAGCCCTCATGGCAAGGGTTTTAAGTTATGTCCTGAGGCCATATAAGGTTTTTAAAGAAGGCGTTGTCGTAGAAGCTTCAAAAAAGCTAATTCGATCGGAAATTCAAAGGACTAGTGCCCTTTTTAATAGGCAAAAACGATTTAAAATGGTATTTCCATTGATTGACAGTGAGACATTGTGAGACAATGAGGAGTTTGAAGGAGCAGAAGTGAAGAATATGATGCAGCTTGTTATAGCATTTACCTGCATTTTGTTACGGAATTGTCAGTGAAAAACTCACAAATATAGCTCTTAATATGGCTTTTCAGTGTGTTTTCCAACGAAAATATGCAAAATACGATGAAAATACGTTCCAGAGACGACACAGAGACGACACAGAGACGACACTGTGACGACACAGAGACGACACAGAGACGACAAAGAGACGACACAGAGACGATACAAACGTCGAGACACAGAGACGTCTGTGTCGTCTCTGTGTCGTTTCTGTGTCGTCTCTGTGTCGTCTCTGTGTCGTCTGTGTGTCGTCACAGTGTCGTCTCTGTGTCGTCTCTGTGTCGTCTCTGTGTCGTCTCTGTGTCGACACTGTGACGACACAGAGACGACACAGAGACGACACAGAGACGACTATGTGTCGTCTCTGTGTCGTCTCTGTGTTGTCTCTGTGTCGTCTCTGTGACGACACAGAGACGACACAGAGATGACGACACAGAGACGACGACACAGAGACAACGTCTCTGTGTCGTCTCTATGTGAGACGACTCAGAGACAGAGACAACACAGAGACGACACATATTCGTCTCAGAGACGACACAGAGACAACACAGAGACGACTCTGTGTCGTCTCTGTGTCGTCCCTTGTCCTCACAGAGACGACACAGAGTCGTCTCTGTGTCGTCTCTGTGTCGTCTCTGTGTCGTCTCTGAGTCGTCTCTGTGTCGTCTGAGTCTGTGTGATGACACAGAGACGTCTCAGAGACGACGTCTCTGTGTCGTCTCTGTGTCGTCTCAGACGAGACGACACTGTGTCGTCTCTGTCGACACAGAGACGACACAGAGACGACACAGTGACACAGAGACGTCGTCTCTGTGACGACACAGAGACGACACAGAGACGACACAGAGACGACACAGACTCAGACGACACAGACTGTGTGTCGTCTCTGTGTCGTCTGAGTCTGTGTGACGACACAGAGACGTCTCAGAGACGACGTCTCTGTGTGACTCTGTGTCGTCTCTGTGTCGTCTCTGTTTCGTCTCTGTGTCGTCTGTGTTTCGTCTCTGTGTCGTCTCTGTGTCGTCTCTGTGTCACAGAGACGACACAGAGACGTCGTCTCTGTGACGACACAGAGACGACACAGAGACGACGTCTCTGTGTCGTCTCTGTGCGAGACGACTCAGAGACAGAGAAGACACAGAGAAGACACAGAGTCGTCTCAGAGACAACACAGAGACGACACAGAGACGACTCTGTGTCGTCTCTGTGTCGTCTCTGTGTCGTCTCTATGTCGACAGAGACGACACAGTGTCGTCTCGTCTGAGACGACACAGAGACGACGTCTGAGTCTCGTCTCTGAGACGTCTCTGTGTCGTCTCTGTGTCGTCACACTGACTCAGACGACACAGAGACGACTCAGAGACGACTCTGTGTCGTCTCTGTGTCGACGACACAGAGACGACACAGACACGACACAGATTCGTCTCTGTGTCGTCTCTGTCTTGTCTCTGTGTCATCTCGGTGTCGTCTCTGTGTCGTCTCTGTGTCACAGAGACGACACAGAGACGTCGTCTCTGTGACGACACAGAGACGACGACACAGAGATGACGACCCAGAGACGACGACACAGAGACAACGTCTCTGTGTCGTCTCTGTGTGAGACGACTCAGAGACAGAGACAACACAGAGACGACACAGAGTTGTCTCAGAGACTACACAGAGACGACACAGAGACGACACAGAGACGACTCTGTGTCGTCTCTGTGTCGTCTCTGTGTCGTCTTACAGAGACGACACAGAGATGACACAGAGTCGTCTCTGAGTCGTCTCTGTGTCGTCTGAGTCTGTGTGATGACACAGAGACGACACAGAGACGTCTTAGAGACGAAGTCTCTGTGTCGTCTCTGTGTCGTCTCAGACGAGACGACACTGTGTCGTCTCTGTCGACACAGAGACGACACAGTGACACAGAGACGTCGTCTCTGTGACGACACAGAGACGACACAGAGTCGACACAGAGACGACTCAGAGACGACACAGACTCAGACGACACAGACTCTGTGTCGTCTCTGTGTCGTCTCAGAGACGACACAGAGATGACACAGAGTCGTCTCTGAGTCGCCTCTGTGTCGTCTGAGTCTGTGTGACGACACAGAGACGTCTCAGAGACGACGTCTTTGTGTGACTCTGTGTCGTCTCTGTGTCGTCTCTGTGTCGTCTCTGTGTCGTCTCTGTTTCGTCTCTGTGTCGTCTCTGTGTCGTCTCTGTGTCACAGAGACGACACAGAGACGTCGTCTCTGTGACGACACAGAGACGACACAGAGACGACGACACAGAGACGACGTCTCTGTGTCGTCTCTGTGCGAGACGACTCAGAGACAGAGACGACACAGACACGACACAGAGTCGTCTCAGAGACAAGACAGAGACGACACAGAGACGACACAGAGACGACTCTGTGTCGTCTCTGTGTCGTCGTCTCTGTGTCGTCTCTGGGTCGACAGAGACGACACAATGTCGTCTCGTCTGAGACGACACAGAGACGACGTCTGAGTCTCGTCTCTGAGACGTCTCTGTGTCGTCTCTGTGTCGTCACACAGACTCAGACGACACAGAGACGACTCAGAGACGACTCTGTGTCGTCTCTGTGAGACGACACAGAGACGACACAGAGTCGTCTCTGAGTCGTCTCTGTGTCGTCTGAGTCTGTGTGACGACACAGAGACGACACAGAGACGTCTCAGAGACGAGACTCAGACGTCGTTTCTGTGTCGTCTCAGACGAGACGACACTGTGCCGTCTTTGTCGACACAGAGACGACACAGTGACACAGAGACGTCGTCTCTGTGACGACACAGAGATGACACAGAGTCGACACAGAGACGACACAGACTCAGACAACACAGACTCTGTGTCGTCAGACGACACAGAGACGACACAGAGTCGTCTCTGTGTCGTCTCTGTGTCGTCTCTGTGTCGTCTCTGTGTTGTCTCTGTGGCGTCGACACAGAGACGACACAGAGACGACACAGAGACGACACAGAGACGACACAGAGACGACAGAGACTCAGACGACACAGAGACGACACAGACTCAGACGACACAGAGTCGACACTGTGTCGTCTCTGTGACGACACAGAGTCGTCTGAGTCTGTGTCGTCGTCTTTGTTTCGTCATCTCTGTGTCGTCTCTGTGTCGTCACAGAGACGACACAGTGTCGTCTCTGTGTCACACAGAGATGACACAGAGACGACACAGAGACGACGACACAGAGACGACACAGAGTCGACACAGAGACGACACAGAGACGACACAGAGACGACGACACAGAGACGACACAGAGTCGACACAGAGACGACACAGAGACGACACAGAGACGACTCTGTGTCGTCTCTGTGTCGTCTTTGTGTCGTCTCTGTGTCGACAGAGACGACACAGAGTCGTCTCTGTGTCGTCTCTGTGTCGTCTCTGTGTCGTCTCTGTGTCGGCTCTGTGTCGTCTCTGTCATCACAGAGATGACGTCTCTGTGTCACTGTGTCGTCTCTGTGTCGACAGAGACGACACAGTGTCGTCTCGTCTCTGAGACGTCTCTGTGTCGTCTCTGTGTCGTCACACAGACTCAGACGACACAGAGTCGTCTCTGAGTCGTCTCTGAGTCGTTTCTGTGTCGTCTGAGTCTTTGTGACGACACAGAGACGTCTCAGAGACGAGACTCAGACGTCGTATCTGTGTCGTCTCGTCTCTGAGACGAGACGACACTGTGTCGTCTCTGTCGACATAGAGACGACACAGAGACGACACAGAGACGACACAGAGTCGTCTCTGTGTCGTCTCTGTGTTGTCTCTGAGATGACTCTGTGTCGGCTCTGTGTCGTCTCTGTCATCACAGAGATGACGTCTCTGTGTCACTGTGTCGTCTCTGTGTCGACAGAGACGACACAGTGTCGTCTCGTCTCTGAGACGTCTCTGTGTCGTCTCTGTGTCGTCACACAGACTCAGACGACACAGAGTCGTCTCTGAGTCGTCTCTGAGTCGTTTCTGTGTCGTCTGAGTCTTTGTGACGACACAGAGACGTCTCAGAGACGAGACTCAGACGTCGTATCTGTGTCGTCTCAGACGAGACGACACTGTGTCGTCTCTGTCGACATAGAGACGACACAGAGACGACACAGAGACGACACAGAGTCGTCTCTGAGTCGTCTCTGTGTCGTCTGAGTCTGTGTGACGAGACGACACAGAGACGTCTCAGAGACGAGACTCAGACGTCGTCTCTGTGTCGTCTCTTTGTAGACAGAGACGACAGTGTGTCGTCTCTGTCGACACAGAGACGACACAGAGACGACACAGATTCGTCTCTGTGTCGTCTCTGAGACGACTCTGTGTCGTCTCTGTGTCGTCTCTGTCTCTGAGTCGTCTCACACAGAGACGACACAGAGACGTCGTCTCTGTGTCGTCGTCTCTGTGTCGTCTCTGTATCGTCACAGAGACGACGTCTCTGTGTCGTCTCTGTGACACAGAGACAACACAGAGACGACACAGAGACGACACAGAGACAACACAGAGACGACACAGAGACGACACAGAGTCACACAGAGACGTCGTCTCTGAGACATCTCTGTGTCGTCACACAGAGTCGTCTCAGAGAAAACACAGAGACGACACAGAGACGACTCTGTGTCGTCTCTGTGTCGACAGAGACGACACAGTGTCATCTCGTCTGAGACGACACAGAGACGACGTCTGAGTCTCGTCTCTGAGACGTCTCTGTGTCGTCACACAGACTCAGACGACACAGAGACGACTCAGATACGACTCTGTGTCGTCTCTGTGTCGTCTCTGTGTCGACGACACAGAGACGACACAGACACGACACAGAGACTCTGTGTCGTCTCTTTGTCGTCTCTGTGAAACGACACAGAGACGACTCTGTGTCGTCTCTGTGTCAACAGAGACCACACAGAGTCGTCTCTGTGTCGTCTCTGTGTGAGACGACTCAGAGACAGAGACAACACAGAGATGACACAGAGTCGTCTCAGAGACGACACAGAGACGACACAGAGACGACACAGAGACGACACAGAGTCGTGTCTGAGTCGTCTCTGTGTCGTCTGAGTCTGTTTGATGACACAGAGACGACACAGAGACGACGTCTCTATGTCGTCTCTGTGTCGTCTCAGACGAGACGACACTGTGTCGTCTCTGTCGACACAGAGACGACACAGAGACGACACAGTGACACAGAGACGTCGTCTCTGTGACGACACAGAGACGACACAGAGTCGACGTCTCTGTGTCGTCTCTGTGCGAGACGACTCAGAGACAGAGAAGACACAGAGACGACACAGAGTCGTCTCAGAGACAACACAGAGACGACACAGAGACGAATCTGTGTCTTCTCTGTGTCGTCTCTGTGTCGTCTCTATGTCGACAGAGACGACACAGTGTCGTCTCGTCTGAGACGACACAGAGACGACGTCTGAGTCTCATCTCTGAGACGTCTCTGTTTCGTCTCTGTGTCGTCACACAGACTCAGACGACACAGAGACGACTCAGAGACGACTCTGTGACACAGATTCGTCTCTCTATCGTCTCTGTGTTGTCTCTGTGTCATCTCTGTGTCGTCTCTGTGTCGTCTCTGTGTCACAGAGACGACACAGAGACGACACAGAGACGTCGTCTCTGTGACGACACAGAGACGACGACACAGAGATGACGACACAGAGACGACAACACAGAGACAACGTCTCTGTGTCGTCTCTGTGTGAGACGACTCAGAGACAGAGACAACACAGAGACGACACAGAGTTGTCTCAGAGACTACACAGAGACGACACAGAGACGACACAGAGACGACTCTGTGTTTTCTCTGTGTCGTCTCTGTGTCGTCTTACAGAGACGACACAGAGATGACACAGAGTCGTCTCTGAGTCGTCTCTGTGTCGTCTGAGTCTGTGTGATGACACAGAGATGACACAGAGACGTCTCAGAGACGACGTCTCTGTGTCGTTTCAGACGAGACGACACTGTGTCGTCTCTGTCGACACAGAGACGACACAGTGACACAGAGACGTCGTCTCTGTGACGACACAGAGACGACACAGAGTCGACGTCTCTGTGTCGTCTCTGTGCGAGACGACTCAGAGACAGAGAAGTCACAGAGACGACACAGAGTCGTCTCAGAGACAACACAGAGACGACACAGAGACGACTCTGTGTCGTCTCTGTGTCGTCTCTGTGTCGTCTCTATGTCGACAGAGACGAAACAGTGTCGTCTCGTCTGAGACGACACAGAGACGACGTCTGAGTCTCATCTCTGAGACGTCTCTGTGTCGTCTCTGTGTCGTCACATAGACTCAGACGACACAGAGACGACTCAGAGATGACTCTGTGACACAGATTCGTCTCTCTATCGTCTCTGTGTTGTCTCTGTGTCATCTCTGTGTCGTCTCTGTGTCGTCTCTGTGTCACAGAGACGACACAGAGACGACACAGAGACGTCGTCTCTGTGACGACACAGAGACGACGACACAGAGATGACGACACAGAGACGACAACACAGAGACAACGTCTCTGTGTCGTCTCTGTGTGAGACGACTCAGAGACAGAGACAACACAGAGACGACACAGAGTTGTCTCAGAGACTACACAGAGACGACACAGAGACGACACAGAGACGACTCTGTGTTTTCTCTATGTCATCTCTGTGTCGTCTTACAGAGACGACACAGAGATGACACAGAGTCGTCTCTGAGTCGTCTCTGTGTCGTCTGAGTCTGTGTGATGACACAGAGACGACACAGAGACGTCTCAGAGACGACGTCTCTGTGTCGTCTCTGTGTCGTTTCAGACGAGACGACACTGTGTCGTCTCTGTCGACACAGAGACGACACAGTGACACAGAGACGTCGTCTCTGTGACGACACAGAGACGAAACAGAGTCGACACAGAGACTCTGTGTCGTCTCTGTGTCGTCTCTGTGCGAGACGACTCAGAGACAGAGACGACACAGACACGACACAGAGTCGTCTCAGAGACAAG
Source organism: Artemia sinica (assembly GCA_027921565.1). NCBI lineage: Eukaryota > Metazoa > Arthropoda > Branchiopoda > Anostraca > Artemiidae > Artemia > Artemia sinica. The sequence goes on from CM051270.1 coordinate 40,275,199, forward strand.
ACAGAGACGACACAGAGACGACACAGAGACGACACAGAGACGACTCTGTGTCGTCTCTGTGTCGTCTCTGGGTCGACAGAGACGACACAATGTCGTCTCGTCTGAGACGACACAGAGACGACGTCTGAGTCTCGTCTCTGAGACGTCTCTGTGTCGTCTCGTCACACAGACTCAGACGACACAGAGACGACACAAAGACGTCTCAGAGACGACTCTGTGTCGTCTCTGTGAGACGACACAGAGTCGTCTCTGAGTCGTCTCTGTGTCGTCTGAGTCTGTGTGACGACACAGAGACGACACAAAGACGTCTCAGAGACGAGACTCAGACGTCGTCTCTGTGTCGTCTCAGACGAGACGACACTGTGTCGTCTCTGTCGACACAGAGCCGACACAGTGACACAGAGACGTCGTCTCTGTGACGACACAGAGACGACACAGAGTCAACACAGAGACGACACAGACTCAGACAACACAGACTCTGTGTCGTCAGACGACACAGAGACGACACAGAGTCGTCTCTGTGTCGTCTCTGTGTCGTCTCTGTGTCGTCTCTGTGTTGTCTCTGTGGCGTCGACACAGAGACGACACAGAGACGACACAGAGACGACACAGAGACGACAGAGACTCAGACGACACAGAGACGACACAGACTCAGACGACACAGAGTCGACACTGTGTCGTCTCTGTGACGACACAGAGTCGTCTCTGTGTCGTCTGAGTCTGTGTCGTCTCTGTGACGACACAGAGTCGTCTGAGTCTGTGTCGTCGTCTTTGTGTTGTCATCTCTGTGTCGTCTCTGTGTCGTCACAGAGACGACACAGTGTCGTCTCTGTGTCACACAGAGACGACACAGAGACGACACAGAGACGACGACACAGAGACGACACAGAGTCGACACAGAGACGACACAGAGACGACACAGAGACGACACAGAGACGACGACACAGAGACGACACAGAGTCGACACAGAGACGACACAGAGACGACTCTGTGTCGTCTCTGTGTCGTCTTTGTGTCGTCTCTGTGTCGACAGAGACGACACAGAGTCTGTGTCGTCTGAGTCTGTGTCGTCTCTGTGTCTTTTCTGTGTCGGCTCTGTGTCGTCTCTGTGTCGTCACAGAGACGACGTCTCTGTGTCACTGTGTCGTCTGTTTGTCGACAGAGACGACACAGTGTCGTCTCGTCTGAGACGACACAGAGACGACGTCTGAGTCTCGTCTCTGAGACGTCTCTGTGTCGTCTCTGTGTCGTCACACAGACTCAGACGACACAGAGACGACTCAGAGACGACTCTGTGTCGTCTCTGTATCGTCTCTGAGTCGTCTCTGTGTCTTCTGAGTCTTTGTGACGACACAGAGACGTCTCAGAGACGAAACTCAGACGTCGTATCTGTGTCGTCTCAGACGAGACGACAATGTGTCGTCTCTGTCGACACAGAGACGACACAGAGACGACAAAGATTCGTCTCTGTGTCGTCTCTGAGACGACTCTGTGTCGTCTCTGTGTCGTCTCTGTCTCTGAGTCGTCTCACACAGAGACGACACAGAGACGTCGTCTCTGTGTCGTCGTCTCTGTGTCGTCTCTGTATCGTCACAGAGACGACGTCTCTGTGTCGTCTCTGTGACACAGAGACAACACAGAGACGACACAGAGACGACACAGAGACAACACAGAGACGACACAGAGACGACACAGAGTCACACAGAGACGTCGTCTCTGAGACATCTCTGTGTCGTCACACAGAGTCGTCTCAGAGACAACACAGAGACGACTCTGTGTCGTCTCTGTGTCGACAGAGACGACACAGTGTCGTCTCGTCTGAGACGACACAGAGACGACGTCTGAGTCTCGTCTCTGAGACGTCTCTGTGTCGTCACAAAGACTCAGACGACACAGAGACGACACAGACACGACACAGAGACTCTGTGTCGTCTCTTTTTCGTCTCTGTGAGACGACCCAGAGACGACTCTGTGTCGTCTCTGTGTCAACAGAGACCACACAGAGTCGTCTCTGTGTTGTCTCTGTGTCTTCGAAACAGAGACGACACAGAGATGACGACACAGAGACGACGACACAGAGACAACGTCTCTGTGTCGTCTCTGTGTGAGACGACTCAGAGACAGAGACAACACAGAGACGACACAGAGTCGTCAAAGAGACGACACAGAGACGACACAGAGACGACACAGAGTCGTGTCTGAGTCGTCTCTGTGTCGTCTAAGTCTGTTTGATGACACAGAGACGACACAGAGACGACGTCTCTATGTCGTCTCTGTGTCGTCTCAGACGAGACGACACTGTGTCGTCTCTGTCGACACAGAGACGACACAGAGACGACACAGTGACACAGAGACGTCGTCTCTGTGACGACATAGAGACGACACAGAGTCGACACAGAGACGACACAGAGACGACACAGACTCAGACGACACAGACACTGTGTCGACTCTGAGTCGCCTCTGTGTCGTCTGAATCTATGTGACGACACAGAGACGTCTCAGAGACGACGTCTCTGTGTGACTCTGTGTCGTCTCTGTGTCGTCTCTGTGTCGTCTCTGTGTCGTCTCTGTGTCGTCTCTGTTTCGTCTCTGTGTCGTCTCTGTGTCGTCTCTGTGTCGTCTCTGTGTCACAGAGACGACACAGAGACGTCGTCTCTGTGACGACACAGAGACGACACAGAGTCGTCTCAGAGACAACACAGAGACGACACAGAGACGACACAGAGACGACACAGAGTATGTGTCGTCTGAGTCTGTGTCGTCTCTGTGTCGACTCTATGTCGTCTCTGTGTCGTCACAGAGACGACATCTCTGTGTCACTGTGTCGTCTCTGTGTCGACAGAGACGACACTGTGTCGTCTCGTCTGAGACGACAAAGAAACGACGTCTGAGTCTCGTCTCTGAGACGTCTCTGTGTCGTCACACAGACTCAGACGACACAGAGACGACTCAGAGACGACTCTGTGTCGTCTCTGTGTCGTCTCTGTGTCGACGACACAGAGACGACACAGACACGACACAGACACGACACAGAGACTCTGTGTCGTCTCTGTGTCAACAGAGACCACACAGAGTCGTCTCTGTGTCGTCTCTGTGTTGTCTCTGTGTCTTCGACACAGAGACGACACAGAGACGACGACACAGAGACAACGTCTCTGTGTCGTCTCTGTGTGAGACGACTCAGAGACAGAGACAACACAGAGACGACACAGAGTCGTCTCTGAGTCGTCTCTGTGTCGTCTGAGTCTGTTTGATGACACAGAGACGGCACAGAGACGACGTCTCTCTGTCGTCTCTGTGTCGTCTCAGACGAGACGACACTGTGTCGTCTCTGTCGACACAGAGACGACACAGAGACGACACAGTGACACAGAGACGTCGTCACTGTGATGACAAAGAGACGACACAGAGTCGACACAGAGACGACACAGACTCAGACGACACAGACTCTGTGTCGACACTGTGACGTCTCAGCGACGACACAGAGACGACACAGAGTCGTCTCTGAGTCGCCTCTGTGTCGTCTGAGTCTGTGTGACGACACAGAGACGTCTCAGAGACGACGTCTCTGTGTGACTCTGTGTCGTCTCTGTGTCGTCTCTGTGTCGTCTCTGTGTCGTCTCTGTTTCGTCTCTGTGTCGTCTCTGTGTGTCGTCTCTGTGTCACAGAGACGACACAGAGACGTCGTCTCTGTGACGACACAGAGACGACACAGAGACGACGTCTCTGTGTCGTCTCTGTGCGAGACGACTCAGAGACAGAGACGACACAGAGTCGTCTCAGAGACAACACAGAGACGACACAGAGACGACACAGAGACGACACAGAGACGACTCTGTGTCGTCTCTGGGTCGACAGAGACGACACAGTATCGTCTCGTCTGAGACGACAAAGAGACGACGTCTGAGTCTCGTCTCTGAGACGTCTCTGTGTCGTCTCTGTGTCGTCACACAGAATCAGACGACACAGAGACGACTCAGAGACGACTCTGTGTCGTCTCTGTGAGACGACACAGAGACGACACAGAGTCGTCTCTGAGTCGTCTCTGTGTCGTCTGAGTTTGTGTGACGACACAGAGACGACACAGAGACGTCTCAGAGACGAGACTCAGACGTCGTCTCTGTGTCGTCTCAGACGAGAAGACACTGTGTCGTCTCTGTCGACACAGAGACGACACAGTGACACAGAGACGTCGTCTCTGTGACGACACAGAGACGACACAGAGTCGACACAGAGACGACACAGACTCAGACGACACAGACTCTGTGTCGACACTGTGACGACACAGAGACGACACAGAGACGTCTGTGTCGTCTCTGTGTCAACAGAGACGACACAGAGTCAGACGACACAGTCTCTGTGTCGTCTCTGTGTCGTCTCTGTGTTGTCTCTGTGGCGTCGACACAGAGATGACACAGAGACGACACAGAGTCGTCTCTGAGTCGTCTCTGTGTCGTCTGAGTCTGTGTGACGACACAGAGACGTCTCAGAGACGAAGTCTCTGTGTGACTCTGTGTCGTCTCTGTGTCGTCTCTGTGTCGTCTCTGTGTCGTCTCTGTGTCGTCTCTGTTTCGTCTCTGTGTTGTCTCTGTGTCGTCTCTGTGTCGTCTCAGAGACGACACAGAGATGACACAGAGTCGTCTCTGAGTCACCTCTGTGTCGTCTGAGTCTGTGTGACGACACAGAGACGTCTCAGAGACGACGTCTCTGTGTGACTCTGTGTCGTCAGAGTCGACACAGAGACAACACAGAGACGACACAGAGACGACACAGAGACGTCTCAGAGACGAGACTCAGACGTCGTCTCTGTGTCGTCTCAGACGAGACGACACTGTGTCGTCTCTGTCGACACAGAGCCGACACAGTGACACAGAGACACAATGTCGTCTCTGTGTCGTCTCTGTGTCGTCTCTGTTTCGTCTCTGTGTCGTCTCTGTGTCGTCTCTGTGTCGTCTCAGAGACGACACAGAGATGACACAGAGTCGTCTCTGAGTCACCTCTGTGTCGTCTGAGTCTGTGTGACGACACAGAGACGTCTCAGAGACGACGTCTCTGTGTGACTCTGTGTCGTCTCTGTGTCGTCTCTGTGTCGTCTCTGTGTCGTCTCTGTGTCGTCTCTGTTTCGTCTCTGTGTCGTCTCTGTGCGAGACGACTCAGAGACAGAGACGACACAGACACGACACAGAGTCGTCTCAGAGACAAGACAGAGACGACACAGAGACGACACAGAGTCGTCTCTGAGTCGTCTCTGTGTCGTCTGAGTCTGTTTGACGACACAGAGACGACACAGAGACGTCTCAGAGACGAGACTCAGACGTCGTCTCTGTGTCGTCTCAGACGAGACGACACTGTGTCCTCTCTGTCGACACAGAGACGACACAGTGACACAGAGACGTCGTCTCTGTGACGACACAGAGACGACACAGAGTCGACACAGAGACGACACTGACTCAGACAACACAGACTCTGTGTCGTCAGAGGACACAGAGACGACACAGAGTCGTCTCTGTGTCGTCTCTGTGTCGTCTCTGTGTTGTCTCTGTGGCGTCGACACAGAGACGACACAGAGACGACACAGAGACGACACAGAGACAACACAGAGACGACACAGAGACGACAGAGACTCAGACGACACAGAGACGACACAGACTCAGACGACACAGAGTCGACACTGTGTCGTCTCTCTGACGACACAGAGTCGTCTCTGTGTCGTCTGAGTCTGTGTCGTCTCTGTGACGACACAGAGTTGTCTGAGTCTGTGTCGTCATCTTTGTGTCGTCATCTCTGTGTCGTCTCTGTGTCGTCACAGAGACGACACAGTGTCGTCTCTGTGTCACACAGAGACGACACAGAGACGACACAGAGACGACGACACAGAGACGACACAGAGTCGACACAGAGACGACACAGAGACGACACAGAGACGACGACACTGAGACGACACAGAGTCAACACAGAGACGACACAGAGACGACACAGAGACGACTCTGTGTCGTCTCTGTGTCGTCTTTGTGTCGTCTCTGTGTCGACAGAGACGACACAGGGTCTGTGTCGTCTGAGTCTGTGTCGTCTCTGTGTCGTTTCTGTGTCGGCTCTGTGTCGTCTCTGTGTCGTCACAGACACGACGTCTCTGTGTCACTGTGTCGTCTCTTTGTCGACAGAGACGACACAGTGTCGTCTCGTCTGAGACGACACAGAGACGACGTCTGAGTCTCGTCTCTGAGACGTCTCTGTGTCGTGTCTGTGTCGTCACACAGACTCAGGCGACACAGAGACGACTCAGAGACGACTCTGTGTCGTCTCTGTGTAGTCTCTGAGTCGTCTCTGTGTCGTCTGAGTCTTTGTGACGACACAGAGACGTCTCAGAGACGAGACTCAGACGTCGTATCTGTGTCGTCTCAGACGAGACGACAGTGTGTCGTCTCTGTCGACACAGAGACGACACAGATTCGTCTCTGTGTCGTCTCTGAGACGACTCTGTGTCGTCTCTGTGTCGTCTCTGTCTCTGAGTCGTCTCACACAGAGACGACACAGAGACGTCGTCTCTGTGTCGTCGTCTCTGTGTCGTCTCTGTATCGTCACAGAGACGACGTCTCTGTGTCGTCTCTGTGACACAGAGACAACACAGAGACGACACAGAGACGACACAGAGACAACACAGAGACGACACAGAGACGACACAGAGTCACACAGAGACGTCGTCTCTGAGACATCTCTGTGTTGTCACACAGAGTCGTCTCAGAGACAACACAGAGACGACACAGAGACGACACAGAGACAACACAGAGACGACACAGAGACGACACAGAGTCACACAGAGACGTCGTCTCTGAGACATCTCTGTGTCGTCACACAGAGTCGTCTCAGAGACAACACAGAGACGACTCTGTGTCGTCTCTGTGTCGACAGAGACGACAGAGTGTCGTCTCGTCTGAGACGACACAGAGACGACGTCTGAGTCTCGTCTCTGAGACGTCTCTGTGTCGTCACACAGACTCAGACGACACAGAGGCGACTCAGAGACGACTCTGTGTCGTCTCTGTGTCGTCTCTGTGTCGACGACACAGAGACGACACAGACACGACACAGAGACTCTGTGTCGTCTCTTTGTCGTCTCTGTGAAACGACACAGAGACGACTCTGTGTCGTCTCTGTGTCAACAGAGACCACACAGAGTCGTCTCTGTGTTGTCTCTGTGTCTTCGAAACAGAGACGACACAGAGATGACGACACAGAGACGACGACACAGAGACAACGTCTCTGTGTCGTCTCTGTGTGAGACGACTCAGAGACAGAGACAACACAGAGACGACACAGAGTCGTCTCAGAGACGACACAGAGACGACACAGAGACGACACAGAGATGACACAGAGTCGTGTCTGAGTCGTCTCTGTGTCGACTAAGTCTGTTTGATGACACAGAGACGACACAGAGACGACGTCTCTATGTCGTCTCTGTGTCGTCTCAGACGAGACGACACTGTGTCGTCTCTGTCGACACAGAGACGACACAGAGACGACACAGTGACACAGAGACGTCGTCTCTGTGACGACACAGAGACGACACAGAGTCGACACAGAGACGACACAGAGACGACACAGACTCAGACGACACAGACACTGTGTCGTCTCTGAGTCGCCTCTGTGTCGTCTGAATCTATGTGACGACACAGAGACGTCTCAGAGACGACGTCTCTGTGTGACTCTGTGTCGTCTCTGTGTCGTCTCTGTGTCGTCTCTGTGTCGTCTCTGTGTCGTCTCTGTTTCGTCTCTGTGTCGTCTCTGTGTCGTCTCTGTGTCGTCTCTGTGTCGTCTCTGTGTCACAGAGACGACACAGAGACGTCGTCTCTGTGACGACACAGAGACGACACAGAGTCGTCTCAGAGACAACACAGAGACGACACAGAGACGACACAGAGACGACACAGAGTATGTGTCGTCTGAGTCTGTGTCGTCTCTGTGTCGTCTCTGTGTCGACTCTATGTCGTCTCTGTGTCGTCACAGAGACGAAATCTCTGTGTCACTGTGTCGTCTCTGTGTCGACAGAGACGACACAGTGTCGTCTCGTCTGAGTCGACAAAGAAACGACGTCTGAGTCTCGTCTCTGAGACGTCTCTGTGTCGTCACACAGACTCAGACGACACAGAGACGACTCAGAGACGACTCTGTGTCGTCTCTGTGTCAACAGAGACCAGACAGAGTCGTCTCTGTGTCGTCTCTGTGTTGTCTCTGTGTCTTCGACACAGAGACGACACAGAGATTACGACACAGAGACGACGACACAGAGACAACGTCTCTGTGTCGTCTCTGTGTGAGACGACTCAGAGACAGAGACAACACAGAGACGACACAGATTCGTGTCTGAGTCGTCTCAGACACGACACAGAGACGACAAAGAGTATGTGTCGTCTGAGTCTGTGTCGACTCTATGTCGTCTCTGTGTCGTCACAGAGACGACATCTCTGTGTCACTGTGTCGTCTCTGTGTCGTCTCTGTGTCGACTCTGTGTCGTCTCTGTGTCGTCACAGTGTCGACACAGAGTCTGTGTCGTCTGAGTCTGTGTCGTCTCTGTGTCGACTCTGTGTCGTCTCTGTGTCGTCACAGAGACGACGTCTCTGTGTCACTGTGTCTTCTCTGTGTCGACAGAGACGACACAGTGTCTTCTCGTCTGAGACGACACAGAGACGACGTCTGAGTCTCGTCTCTGAGACGTCTCTGTGTCGTCTCAGATGTGTCGTCACACAAACTCAGACGACACAGAGACGACACAGAGTCGTCTCTGAGTCGTCTCTGTGTCGTCTGATTCTGTGTGACGACACAGAGACGACACAGAGACGTCTCAGAGACGAGACTCAGACATCGTCTCTGTGTCGTCTCAGACGAGAAGATACTGTGTCGTCTCTGTCGACCCAGAGACGACACAGAGACGACACAGAGTCGTCTCTGTGTCGTCTCAGACGAGACGATACTGTGTCGTCTCTGTGTCATCTCTGTGTTGTCTCTGAGACGACTCTGTGTCGTCTCTGTCTCTGAGTCGTCTCGCACAGAGACGACACAGAGACGTCGTCTCTGTGTCGTCTCTGTGTCGTCACAGAGACGACGTCTCTGTGTCGTCTCTGTGACACAGAGACGACACAGAGACGACACAGAGACGACACAGAGACGAAACAGAGACGACACAGAGACGACACAGAGACGACACAGAGACGACACAGAGTCACACAGAGACGTCGTCTCTGAGACGTCTCTGTGTCATCACAAAGACTCAGACGACACAGAGGCTACTCAGAGACGACTCTGTGTCGTCTCTGTGTCGTCGCTGAGACGACACAGAGACGACACAGAGTCTGTGTCGTCTGAGTCTGTGTCGTCTCTGTGTCGTCTCTGTGTCGACTCTGTGTCGTCTCTGTGTCATCACAGTGACGACGTCTCTGTGTCACTTTGTCGTCTCTGTGTCAACAGAGACGACACAGTGTCGTCTCGTCTGAGACGACACAGAGACGACAAAGAGACGTCGTCTCTGTGTCATCACACAGACTCAGACGACACAGAGACGACTCAGACACGAATCTGTGTCGTCTCTGTGTTGTCTCTGTCTCTGAGTCGTCTCACACAGAGACGACACAGAGAAGTTGTCTCTGTGTCGTCGTCTCTGTGTCGTAATCTCTGTGTCGTCTCTGTGTCGAAGACACAGAGACAACACAGAGACGACACAGAGACGACTCTGTGTGGTCTCTGTTGACACAGAGACGACACAGAGTCGTCTCTGTGTCGAAGACACAGAGATATCACAGAGACGACACAGAGTCTCTGTGTCGTGTCTGTGTCGTCGACACAGAGACGACACAGAGACGACACAGAGTCGTCTCTGAGTCGTCTCTGTGTCGTATGAGTCTGTGTGACGACACAGAGACGAGACTCAGACGTCGTTTCTTTGTCGTCTCAGACGAGACGACACTGTGTCGTCTCTGTCGACACAGAGACGACACAGTGACACAGAGATGTCGTCTCTGTGACGACACAGAGACGACATAGAGTCGACACAGACTCAGACGACACATACTCTGTGTCGTCTCTGTGTCGTCTCTGTGTCGTCTCTGTGTTGTCTCTGAGACGACTCTGTGTCGTCTCTGTGTCGTCACAGAGACGACGTCTCTGTGTCGTCTCTGTGACACAGAGACGACACAGAGACGACACAGAGACGACACAGAGACGAAACAGAGACGACACAGAGACGACACAGAGACGACACAGAGACGACACAGAGTCACACAGAGACGTCGTCTCTGAGACGTCTCTGTGTCGTCACACAGACTCAGACGACACAGAGGCGACTCAGAGACGACACAGTGTATGTGTCGTCTGAGTCTGTGTCGTCTCTGTGTCGTCTCTGTGTCGACTCTGTGTCGTCTCTGTGTCGTCACAGAAACGACGTCTCTGTGTCACTGTTTCGTCTCTGTGTCGTCTCTGTGTCGACAGAGACGACACAGTGTCGTCTCGTCTGAGACGACACAGAGACGACATAGAGACGTCGTCTCTGTGTCGTCTCTGTGTCATCAAACAGACTTAGACGACACAGAGACGACTCAGACACGACTCTGTGTCGTCTCTGTGTCGTCTCTGTGTCGTCTCTGAGACGACTCTGTGTCGTCTCTGTGTTGTCTCTGTCTCTGAGTCGTCTCACACAGAGACGACACAGAGACGTTGTCTCTGTGTCGTCGTCTCTGTGTCGTCATCTCTGTGTCGTCTCTGTTTCGAAGACACAGAGACAACACAGAGACGACTCTGTGTGGTCTCTGTTGACACAGAGACGACACAGAGTCGTCTCTGTGTCGTCTCACAGAGACGACAAAGAGACGACACAGAGTCTCTGTGTCGTGTCTGTGTCGTCTCTGTGTCGTCGACACAGAGACGACACAGAGACGACACAGAGTCATCTCTGAGTCGTCTCAGACGAGACGACACTGTGTCGTCTCTGTCGACACAGAGACGACACAGAGTCGTCTCTGTGTCGTCTCTGTGTTGTCTCTGAGACGACTCTGTGTGACGACACAGAGATGTCTCAGAGACGACGTCTCTGTGTGACTCTGTGTCGTCTCTGTGAGACGAGACTTCAGACTTTCTCAGAGACGAGACTTTCTCAGAGACGAGACTCAGACGTCGTCTCTGTGTCGTCTCAGACGAGACGACACTGTGTCGTCTCTGTGTTGTCTCTGAGACGACTCTGTGTGACGACACAGAGATGTCTCAGAGACGACGTCTCTGTGTGACTCTGTGTCGTCTCTGTGTCGTCTCTGTGTTGTCTCTGTGTCGTCTCTGTGTCGTCTCTGTGTTGTCTCTGTGTCACAGAGACGACACAGAGACGTCGTCTCTGTGACGATACAGAGACGACACAGAGACGACGACACAGAGACGACGTCTCTGTGTCGTCTCTGTATGAGACGACACAGAGACGAATCTGTGTCGTCTCTGTGTCGTCTCTGTGTCGACAGAGACGACACACTGTCGTCTCGTCTGAGAAGACACAGAAACGACGTCTGAGTCTCGTCTCTGAGACGTCTCTGTGTCGTCACAAAGACTCAGACGACACAGAGACGACTCAGAGACGACACAGAGACGACACAGAGTCGTCTCTGAGTCGTCTCTGTGTCGTCTGAGTCTGTGTGACGACACAGAGACGACACAGAGACGTCTCAGAGACGAGACTCAGACGTCTTCTCTGTGTCGTCTCAGACGAGACGACACTGTGTCGTCTCTGTCGACAAAGAGACGACACAGTGACACAGAGATGTCGTCTCTGTGACGACACAGAGACGACACAGAGCCGACACAGAAATGACACAGAGACGACACAGACTCAGACGACACAGACTCTGTGTCGTCTCTGTCGACACAGAGACGACACAAAGACGACACAGAGACGACACAGAGTCGTCTCTGTGTCGTCTCTGTGTCGTCTCTGTGTTGACTCTGTGTCGTCTCAGTGTCGTCGTCTCTGTGTCGTCTCTGTGTCGTCTCTATGTCGACTCTGTGTCGTCTCTGTGTCGTCGTCTCTGTGTCGTCTCTGTGTCGTCTCTGTGTGACACAGAGACGACACTGTGTCGTCTCTGTGACGACACAGAGACGACACAGAGATGACGACACAAAGATGACGACACAGACTCAGACAACTCTGTGTCGTCTCTGTGTCGTCTGAGTCTCTGTCGTCTCTGTGTCGTCTCTGTGTTGTCTCTGTGTCGTCTCTGTGTCGTCTCTGTGTCGTCTCTGTGTCGACGCCACAGAGACAACACAGAGACGACACAGAGACGACACAGAGACGACTCTGTGTCGTCTCTGTGTCCTCTGACGACACAGAGTCTGTGTTGTCTGAGTCTGTGTCGTCTCTGTGTCGACTCTGTGTCGTCTCTGTGTCGTCACAGAGACGACGTCTCTGTGTCACTGTGTCGTCTCTGTGTCGACAGAGAGGACACAGTGTCGTCTCGTCTGAGACGACACAGAGACGACGTCTGAGTCTCGTCTCTGAGACGTCTCTGTGTCGTCTCTGTGTCGTCACACAGACTCAGACGACACAGAGACGACTCAGAGACGACTCTGTGTCGTCTCTGTGTCGTCTCTGTCTTGTCTCTGAGACGACTCTGTGTCGTGTCTGTGTCGTCTCTGTCTCTGAGTCGTCTCGCACAGAGACGACACAGAGACGAAACAGAGACGACACAGAGACGGCACAGAGACGACACAGAGACGACACAGAGACGACACAGAGTCACACAGAGACGTCGTCTCTGAGACGTCTCTGTGTCGTCACACAGACTCAGACGACACAGAGGCGACTCAGAGACGACTCTGTGTCATCTCTGTGTCGTCTCTGAGACGACACAGAGACGACACAGAGACGACACAGAGACGAAACAGAGACGACACAGAGACGACACAGAGACGACACAGAGACGACACAGAGTCACACAGAGACGTCGTCTCTGAGACGTCTCTGTGTCGTCACACAGACTCAGACGACACAGAGACGACTCAGAGACGACTCTGTGTCGTCTGTGTGTCGTCTCTGTGTCGACGCCACAGAGACAACACAGAGACGACACAGAGACGACACAGAGACGACACAGAGACGACTCTGTGTCGTCTCTGTTGACAGAGAGACGACAGAGACGTCTCTGTGTCGTCTCTGTGTCGTCACAGTGTCGACACAGAGTCTGTGTCGACTCAGACGTCGTATCTGTGTCGTCTCAGACGAGACGACAGTGTGTCGTCTCTGTCGACACAGAGACGACACAGAGACGACACAGATTCGTCTCTGTGTCGTCTCTGAGACGACTCTGTGTCGTCTCTGTGTCGTCTCTGTCTCTGAGTCGTCTCACACAGAGACGACACAGAGACGTCGTCTCTGTGTCGTCGTCTCTGTGTCGTCTCTGTATCGTCACAGAGACGACGTCTCTGTGTCGTCTCTGTGACACAGAGAAAACACAGAGACGACACAGAGACGACACAGAGACAACACAGAGACGACACAGAGACGACACAGAGTCAACACAGAGACGACACAGACGACACAGAGACGACTCTGTGTCGTCTCTTTGTCAACAGAGACCACACAGAGTCGTCTCTGTGTTGTCTCTGTGTCTTCGAAACAGAGACGACACAGAGATGACGACACAGAGACGACGACACAGAGACAACGTCTCTGTGTCGTCTCTGTGTGAGACGACTCAGAGACAGAGACAACACAGAGACGACACAGAGTCGTCTCAGAGACGACACAGAGACGACACAGAGACGACACAGAGTCGTGTCTGAGTCGTCTCTGTGTCGTCTAAGTCTGTTTGATGACACAGAGACGACACAGAGACGACGTCTCTATGTCGTCTCTGTGTCGTCTCAGACGAGACGACACTGTGTCGTCTCTGTCGACACAGAGACGACACAGAGACGACACAGTGACACAGAGACGTCGTTTCTGTGACGACACAGAGACGACACAGAGTCGACACAGAGACGACACAGACTCAGACGACACAGACTCAGACGACACAGACACTGTGTCGTCTTTGAGTCGCCTCTGTGTCGTCTGAGTCTGTGTGACGACACAGAGACGTCTCAGAGACGACGTCTCTGTGTGACTCTGTGTCGTCTCTGTGTCGTCTCTGTGTCGTCTCTGTGTCGTCTCTGTGTCGTCTCTGTTTCGTCTCTGTGTCGTCTCTGTGTCGTCTCTGTGTCGTCTCTGTGACGACACAGAGACGACACAGAGTCGTCTCAGAGACAACACAGAGACGACACAGAGACGACACAGAGACGACACAGAGTATGTGTCGTCTGAGTCTGTGTCGTCTCTGTGTCGTCTCTGTGTCGACTCTATGTCGTCTCTGTGTCGTCACAGAGACGACATCTCTGTGTCACTGTGTCGTCTCTGTGTCGACAGAGATGACACAGTGTCGTCTCGTCTGAGACGACAAAGAAACGACGTCTGAGTCTCGTCTCTGAGACGTCTCTGTGTCGTCACACAGACTCAGACGACACAGAGACGACACAGATTCGTGTCTGAGTCGTCTCTGTGTCGTCTGAGTCTGTTTGATGACACAGAGACGGCACAGAGACGACGTCTCTCTGTCGTCTCTGTGTCGTCTCAGACGAGACGACACTGTGTCGTCTCTGTCGACAAAGAGACGACACAGTGACACAGAGACGTCGTCTCTGTGACGACACAGAGACGACACAGAGTCGACACAGAGACGACACAGAGACGACACAGACTCAGACGACACAGACTCTGTGTCGTCTCTGTGTCGTCTCAGCGACGACACAGAGACGACACAGAGTCGTCTCTGAGTCGCCTCTGTGTCGTCTGAGTCTGTGTGACGACACAGAGACGTCTCAGAGACGAGACTCAGACGTCGTCTCTGTGTCGTCTCAGACGAGAAGACACTGTGTCGTCTCTGTCGACACAGAGACGACACAGTGACACAGAGACGTCGTCTCTGTGACGACACAGAGACGACACAGAGTCGACACAGAGACGACACAGACTCAGACGACACAGACTCTGTGTCGACACTGTGACGACACAGAGACGACACAGAGACGTCTGTGTCATCTCTGTGTCAACAGAGACGACACAGAGTCGTCTCTGTGTCGTCTCTGTTTCATCTCTGTGTTGTCTCTGTGGCGTCAACACAGAGACGACACAGAGACGACACAGAGTCGTCTCTGAGTCGTCTCTGTGTTGTCTGAGTCTGTGTGACGACACAGAGACGTCTCAGAGACGAGACTCAGACGTCGTCTCTGTGTCGTCTCACACGAGACGACACTGTGTCGTCTCTGTCGACACAGAGACGAAACAGAGACGACACAGAAACGACACAGAGTCGTCTCTGTGTCGTCTCTGAGACGACTCTGTGTCGTATCTGTCTCTGAGTCGTCTCACACAGAGACGACACAGAGACGTCGTCTCTGTGTCGTCGTCTCTGTGTCGTCGTCTCTGTGTCGTCGTTTCTGTATCGTCACAGAGACGACGTCTCTGTGTCGTCTCTGTGACACAGAAACAGAGACGACACAGAGACGACACAGAGACGACACAGAGTCACACAGAGACTTCGTCTCTGAGACGTCTCTGTGTCGTCACACAGACTCAGACGACACAGAGATGACTCTGTGTCGTCTCTGTGTCGTCTCTGTGTCGTCTTTGTGTTGTCTCTGTGGCATCGACACAGAGACGACACAGAGACGACACAGAGACGACACAGAGACGACACAGAGACGACAGAGACTCAGATGACACAGAGACGACACAGACTCAGACGACACAGAGTCGACACTGTGTCGTCTCTGTGACGACACAGAGTCGTCTCTGTGTCGTCTGAGTCTGTGTCGTCTCTGTGACGACACAGAGTCGTCTGAGTCTGTGTCGTCGTCTTTGTGTTGTCATCTTTGTGTCGTCTCTGTGTCGTCACAGAGACGACCCAGTGTCGTCTCTGTGTCACACAGAGACGACACAGAGACGACACAGAGACGACGACACAGAGACGACACAGAGTCGACACAGAGACGACACAGAGACGACAAAGAGACGACGACACAGAGACGACACAGAGTCGACACAGAGACGACACAGAGACGACTCTGTGTCGTCTCTGTGTCGTCTCTGTGTCATCTCTGTGTCGTCTCTGTGTCGTCTCAGAGACGACACAGAGACGACACAGAGTATGTGTCGTCTGAGTCTGTATCGTCTCTGTGTCGTCTCTGTGTCGACTCTATGTCGTCTCTATGTCGTCACAGAGACGACATCTCTGTGTCACTGTGTCGTCTCTGTGTCGACAGAGACGACACAGTGTCGTCTCGTCTGAGACGACAAAGAGACGACGTCTGAGTCTCGTCTCTGAGACGTCTCTGTGTCGTCACACAGACTCAGACGACACAGAGACGACTCAGAGACGACTCTGTGTCGTCTCTGTGTCGTCTCTGTGTCGTCTGAGTCTGTGTGACGACACAGAGACGTCTCAGAGACGAGACTCAGACGTCGTCTCTTTGTCGTCTCAGACGAGACGACACTGTGTCGTCTCTGTCGACACAGAGACGAAACAGAGACGACACAGAGACGACACAGAGTCGTCTCTGTGTCGTGTCTGAGACGACTCTGTGTCGCCTCTGTGTCGTCTCTGTCTCTGAGTCGTCTCACACAGAGACAACACAGAGACGTCGTCTCTGTGTCGTCGTCTCTGTGTCGTCGTCTCTGTGTTGTCGTTTCTGTATCGTCACAGAGACGACACAGAGACGACACAGAGACGACACAGAGTCACACAGAGACGTCGTCTCTGAGACGTCTCTGTGTCGTCACACAGACTCAGACGACATAGAGACGACTCTGTGTCGTCTCTCTGTCGTCTCTCTGTCGTCTCTTTGAGACGACACAGAGACGACACAGAGACGACACAGAGATGACACAGAGACGACACAGAGTCTGTGTCGTCTCTGTGTCGTCTCTGTGTCGACTCTGTGTCGTCTCTGTGTCGTCACAGAGACGACGTCTCTGTGTCACTGTGTCGTCTCTGTGTCGTCTCTGTGTCGACAGAGACGACACAGTGTCGTCTCTGGGTTTGACTCAAATACAGTAAACTCCAGAACGTCCGTTTCTAAACGTTCTGTGACTATGCTCTGAAAATAGGTCTGCTTCATTTATGTCTGCAGAAACTACATCCCAAGCCAAGATATTCTTTTCTATTTCCTTACTTTCCACTTTAATCATAGTTTATCGCATATTAGCCAGCTACGACTCTAGATTAACCGTTACATCAACCACAACCGACACCTGAAGCTTAAAATTATCAGTATCAGTTTCAATCTTTGTTACATTGAAACACTTTTGGCTTTAACTCAGATACTTCCCGGTTCGAATCTTGTGCTGCACTTTGAAGCTTTGAAATTCTGTCCTCCAGTCGTGTCATACTAGCAGAAAGAACAGCCAACGCTTTGAAATTGTCCTGGACTGTTGTCAAAACTAAACTTAAACTGTCCACCAGATTATGCAACGTCTCACAATTTGTTTGATCACTGGAAGCAACCAAATCATTCAGGAAACTTTCATTCTTCTTCCTTTTATTTTTGTCATTGTGACTACAACTGCAACTACTTTCGACAGTGGCTATAATTACTTTGGACTACTTGCAAGTACGACTACTTAAGTCAATCCCAAAGGCCTTGTTATGTGATCATTGGGCTATTTTAAACAAGACCTTGAACTTTCTATGGGATACAGTTGAGAAAAATATAACTAAGGAGGAAGGGGGCTAGTTGCCTCCGATCACTTTGACTCTTAAAAAGAGTACTAGAACTTACTATTTCTAATCCGATGAGCCGCCTCTAAAGCTTATATGACCATTCTTTCCATAAAAACCATATATCCCCCCCCGGACATAACTTACGACCCATGCCCAGAAGACCGTTGGGGAGGGTGTCGTCTTCAAAGACATAATTACTCGACCTTTCAACTATGCTGAACAAAATGGCCTTCTCAAAATTGTGATTGGAAGTATTTGGGGAAATGATGGGTGTAGGAGTGTGTGTGAGGGGGGGGGGTGGGGGTCTGTTGCCCTCTTTTCCTTTTCGAATACTAAAAAAGGGCACTAAACGCTGCAATTTCAAATTGAATGAGCCCCGTTTGAAGTTTCTATGACAACTCCTTCTATACGGATGGCCCTGGTCTAAATCCGATCACTTTGACTCTTAAAAGGGCACTAGAAATTCTGATTACCAAACCAATAAGCCCCCTCCGAAGTTTATGTGGCCACACATTTTTTAAGGACCTTATATGCCCCAGGGCATAACATAAAACCCCTGCCCTGAGGGCTGTGGGGGGTTTTATCCTCAAAGACACATTTTTGACTACAGAGCTTTCAACTACGTTGAACAAAATGGGTATTTCAAAATTTTGATTGGATATGTTTGGGGAAATGATGACCATAATGAGGCTGGTTGCCCTCCAATCACTTTGGACTAATTAAACAAAGACACATTTTCGACTACAGAGCTTTCAACTACGTTGAACAAAATGGGTATCTCAAAATTTTGATTGGATATGTTTGGGGAAATGATGACCATAATGAGGCTGGTTGCCCTCCAATCACTTTCGACTAATTAAAAAGGACACTAGCCCTTTCAATTTCCAATCAAATGAGCTCTTTTCGAAGTTTCTGTGGCAACTCCCTCCATACGAAGAACCCTGGTCTAAACAAAAATTATAAATAAATAATACATTGTGTCAACATCGCTCTTTACTTGGGCATCGGTATTGTGCTGCCTATGATATTGAAAAAAAAGTATAGTGAAATACAATCTTGAATTACTGAGTTTTTCGGATTTAGTATCATTATATACAAAATATTTAGTTTATGTTTATTAGCTCTTTTCAGTAATTTTGATTACTATGACGAATTATTTTTCATTTTTCGTCGTTTGCTTTGATCTATCATACCCCAATGATAAATAAATCCCTCTTTAAGTAATTAAGTGATTATGTTTATTTTTTTACTATATCCTTATAGTATCCTCCCACTCGTGGCTGGTCCCGTGGCTTAGGATAGAGATAAACTCTTTGAGCTTTATTCCCATTATGATTGAGGAAAGAAAAGGAAACTCGACTAAAAGGTTTTTTTATTCAATCAGTGGTCTCAGTGATCTTTTTAGTAAGTACTCTAAACCAGTCATTTTCATTTTTAATCTCCCTTGCTTTATTGATCAAGGTCGGGGCGGCCCCGTTTCACATATGGTTAGTGAGTGTCTCTAAGTCTATGCCATGGAGGGTATTAGCTCTCTTAATGACTTTTCCAAAAATTGGACCCCTTCTCGTACTAACTGTAATCCGATTCACAAACTCTTTTTGTCCTTATTAGAGCAGTTGTCGGTGGATTAGGGGGAACTAGCCAATCCAAACTTCGTCTAATTATAGCTTTCTCCTCTGTTAGACATTTATCCTGACTTATAATTAAAATAAGTAGATTCTTTTGGTGTCAATTTATTATCTCATTTACTTGATAAAACATATAGTTTTAATAAAACGCAAACGGAGAAAGAAGTTTTAAACTTTTACTGCTAGGGGAGCGGGAAGGCTGTATTAGCCAAACTCCTCTGTGTTGTAATTTTTATACGTTTTGAGTTTGGCTTGAATATTCAGTTTAATTTTTACCCGATTTAAGATTTATTTATTAATCTATATTTGTGTTTGTTTAATTTATATTTGTTATGATCGCTTATTTTAATTTCTGTTCGTTTAAGGTTTCATTTACTTTTTAGTAGTAATTTCTAGTCTGTTTAATTTTGAATTATTATAGGAATTTATTTCTGCTGGTAATAAGATTATATTATGGCTCTTTACTTTTCTTGGAATTTTTTTAGGATTCTTTTTTTTTAATTAATAGCTGGAAAGGAATGAAGTAAATCCAAAAAAGGAACAAAATTAATCACACAAACTTAACGTCTGGAGCCCAGAACCATCCCTGGGGTTTGAGCCCTCCCCCTCCCTGAAATTTTTGCCTGACTCGTAAAAACGTAACAAAAATGGATATAAAAAAAAATTTTACGCCCTTGTCTGGGCACACAATTGACCACAGAAATAACGAAAATAAATAAATAATAGCTTTACGTTAGCGTTGTTTTAGCAGAGAGGATTTTTTTCCTGACCACTTTTTATGGAAGGCTTTGCTTTAGAAACTTGGGAGAGGTCTCATTAGATAAAATTGAATGTTCTAGTTTCCTTCTTAAGGTTCTAGTTCACAGTAGTTAAAAGGTGGGGTAGTATTCTAAGTCAAAGTATTCTAAGTGGGGATTGACCCTAAATAATTATATTACTCCTCTATTCACAGGAGTATTTTGTAGAAAAGGGAGGTATGTTTGGTTCCGGTTATCCGATCAGTTTGGAACTCTTAGGGATTGTTCTTTAGGCCGTTCGTGCAGTTAACACCTCTTACTTTCTGAGAGGATTATCTGTTGAAAAAAACCAGTTTTCGGTTATATTGACTGTCAGGCTGTGTGATTGAATTATTTGTACTATTTCATTTGGACTGGATTATTTTATTTGGATAATTAGAAGGCGTTTATTGGAAAGTGGGGGGACTTAAAAAATCCCCCCTTGCGGGTAAGTCTTTGTTTTTGCGACTTTACATTGATATTTGATTACGCTTGGACCTACGATGGCTGAAAGTGAAAAAATTATTTTGAACCCGCTACTGAATTGTGTTATAAGAGCACTTACAGACGGAATAAAATTGGACTGCATCGTAAAAGCGTGTGTTGCTTTCTATACACATGAAGATGTTATAAAGGCAAAGCGAATCTTTCATACTGAGTTGAATATTACAAATCGTCTTGTGACCTACTCTAAACATGAAGAAAATATCATTGAAATGTGCAAACTTCTAGTAGCAGCTGCGAAAAATAATGTCATCATGCCAAAATTTGTCATCTTTAACCCCTGCTCGGTTCCGGTCATCGGAGATGCCAAAGTAAATGAACTCTCTCGGAAGCTTGATAGTTCTTTAGCTACCCAGTCCGCTCCAGCCGTCAGTATTTTCAAAAGCAGTCGTAGTGCACCTGAAACGTCCAAGCCCAAAGTTCCTTCCTATTCTGTTGTCTTGAAAAATCCCCCCCAAAGAACTCAATGGCCCAAATGACCGGAAAGCTTTCATAGACAGTTTCTGTGAAAATGCAAATGACATTAGCAAACTTCGCAAATCTGCAAACGAATGGAAGCTTGTGGTCAGGTCGAAAGCTGCAGCAACGAAGATCGTTGAGAAAGCGAAATCTTCCAAGCCCGATTTCAAAATTGCTGTTCGAGAACCCCTGCACATAGCTGTGCTTCGTAATGTCCCTGAGGATATAAACTGGGAAGGACTAAAAAGTCTAATCCCGAATAGTACGAAGACTGAACAATGCGGAAAATCCCGTTCTTTCAAAGTGTATTTTGACACTATTAGTGAGCTCCAACAATTTCTGAGTGTTTCGGTGATTATCGGCTACGAGCGTCTACCTGCTGATCCGTCTAAGTTCTTGCCAAGACGATGCTATAACTGTCACAAAATCGGTCACCTCGCTTCCCAGTGTACGGCTGAACCTTTATGCTCTAGATGTGCCTCAAATGAACATCATTCTACGCGAGATGAACCATGCAAACAGCCGACATTCTGCGTTGAATACAAAATCGGCAGTCACACGTGTTAGAGTGTAAAATGTCCCTCAAACAGTAATCCACAAAAGAAATGACATCTGAAGCTTCTGCAGTTAAATGTTTATCGTGGAACATTAATAGCTCGCTCGCGAATAAAATTCCGATCTTAGATGTTGTATTTGAGCAAAATGAAGTTTTCTGTTTAAAAGAACATTTCGTCACAAGCCGCAGTAAAAGTATTCTTAGTTTTAATAATTCAGTATCGGTTTATTCAGTTTCAGCAAATCAGCTAAGTGGAAAAGGGCGACCCTCCGGTGGCATTGCCACTTTCGTTCGTTCGACTCTAAGATCTAGGGTATTTGAAGTCAATGATAATTTTTTAACGATTCGTGTTGAGGGCTGTGTTTTTATTAATGTATATTTGCCTAAAAATTACCATGATGAGCATTCGGAGCGTGCTTTTACTTATTCTAGTTATAAACTCGGCCAGTGTATTAACCGTATTAGATCCTTAAGCCTTCAAAGCATATTAATTGGTGACTTCAATTGCGATTTGAATGAACCACTCTTATCTAGGTCTTTACTTTCTACGTTGTTGCTTAGTATTTTTGGAGACCAGTTTGATCTCAAGTGCAAAGATTTAAATTTTACACACGTACACACCTCAATGTCTACATCAGATCTCGATCACGTCGTTGCGTCCGCAAATCTCAGGATTTCGCCTGTCAAGGTTGTGCTTGATTTTCAGCTATCTGATCACTTACCAATACAGTCCTCAGCTGAGATTCCTTGCCACAGCTCAGATACTCAAACGCAAACAACTTCGAAAGCACCTGCTAGGTCTCGCCGTGATTGGCGTAAAATTAACCCTGTTTTATTTCAAGAAGAAGCCGCCAGAGTCCTTAGTAAGATCAGTGTCCCTTTCC
Organism: Artemia sinica; assembly: GCA_027921565.1. Taxonomy (NCBI): domain Eukaryota; kingdom Metazoa; phylum Arthropoda; class Branchiopoda; order Anostraca; family Artemiidae; genus Artemia; species Artemia sinica. Next base: position 40,297,786 of record CM051270.1, read on the forward strand.
ATCTTCTCTCTAGATTAACTGTTCTTTCAAAGGAGGAAACACAACTAGCAGTCGAAATTTATTGCGCATAAATTGGCCATGCCCTTCGCTGTGCTGAAAAAGCTGCCGTCCCTCTGAGTAGACCCCGTCATCCTACCCTTCCTGGCTGGTGTGAAAATCCAAATTTAGTGGATACCCATTCTAAGTCTAAATTTTGGCTTCAAAATTGGATTTCTTTTGGACGACCCCGCTCGGGGGTAGTCAATTCAATCCACCTGCTCACAAAAAGAAAATTCGCGACGGAGCTAAAAGCTCACAGAAAAAAGATGATTTATATCGAATCTACAAGGGCCAAAATTAATCCTGCTCTCCTTTGGCGTTTTCTGTCCTCTAAAAGCGATGAGTCTTTGTCCGCATCTGCTATCCCTGACTCTGAATGGTACGCGTACTATGGGTCAGAATTTTTGCCTCCTGGCCCAGCCCTCTACAAAAGATATGAAGATGAGTTGGATGACTTCTTAGATAGTTGTCCTCAGGGTGATTATGTTGTAACAGAGGGCGCTGTATGCAAGGCCATCTCTCGCCTAAAACCTAAACAATCTTTCGGGATTGATGAGATCAGTGCACCCCATCTAAAAAGTATTGGTCCCGCTCTCATTAGTCACGTAACTCTCCTGATGCAGATTATCCTCATTCAGGGTATTGTCCCAACCACTTTCTCAATTGGAGATCTTACGCCAGTTCCTAAAAAAGGTAAAATTATCATGCAATGCTCCTCTTTCCGTCCAATCACGATTGCTACTTCTCTTTGCAAGTTATTTGAACTTTTATTCGTAGATAAGTTTGAGAAACTGTGTTGCAGTCCACCAAGACAATTCGGTTTCCAACGCGGTATTGGTTGTGCTGAAGCGCTCCATGTCGTTACATATGCACTCCTGGATGCACACAAATCAGGAGAAAGCCTAGAGATTGGTAGCTTAGGTCTGTAGAGAGCGTTTGATTCATTGATTCATGCGCTTATGTTGCTAAACTCAGCTAAAAGAGGAGTGAACTCAAATATCATTCAGGCTTCCGTGATCTTTACTCTCGCCTTCGTGTGTGACTCAAGCTCCCTCCCAATAAAGGCCTTCCGCCAGCTCCACAGTCAGCTTTGATACCAGTCCGTAAAGGTGCCCGTCAGGGGGCAGTTTTATCCCCCAATTTCTTTAACAACTACATTATTGAGCCTCAAGACAGCTGTCCTTCATCATACATTCTCAGTTCCATTGACATCTCCCTAATATGCTATGCTGATGACACGCTGAATCTCAGCCGGACGCTTAACCGCCTTTGAGAAATTTTCTCATGTCTGCAATCCAATTACGAGAAAGTCGGTCTGATATTTAACTCCCAAAAGTCGGAAGTCTTGCTTTACAATGGAAGAATGACACTCCTACTAATGTCACACTAGGTGATTGCTCAGTAAAACCAGTTGATAAAATAGTATATCTAGGGTTGCCAATAGGTACCTCATTACAGCATACCCGCTCCCTCCTGATCTTACATCTTTAACGGCGATTTTCCAGCTCCTATGCTTTGATCGTTAAATCCACTCTGAGATTTAACCGTCCACTACTGGCAAGTATTTACAACGCTGCCGCTCTGCGACAGATAATATATGTGACCCCTTTCTGGAAATTATTGGCAAACCGTGAACAGTCTAAAATCCGCTCTTTATTTTTCCGTTTCGCTAAGTACCTACTAAAATTGCCAACTTGGGAAAAAAATAGTTTTCTGATTCGGTGCTATAATCTAGCGGACCCAAATCTAGCTGTCGAGACACTTATTAGCCGGCAAAAAACAAAACCGGCAATACTAAAGCACGAGTGGGCAAGTTTGCTTGTTTAATTTTCCCTCTTGTTTCCTTTTTTTCCTTTTTTTTCTCCTTTCAGAAGTTGGTGTCCTTGTCACTATTTTCGAAGAAGTTTTTTTTTACGTTGTAATTTTTGTGTACGTTATCTTTCTGTTTCCTCTTTTCGTACTGTTTTGTATACTATTTAAGAAGTTGTTGCTTTTGTTGTTATTTTTTAGTATGTTTTCTTTTTGTTTCTTCTTCTCGCATTTTTGTATACTCTGTCATTGTACATTTATTGTATACGACGGGTTTTCAATATATTATTATTATTATTATTATTTCACAAAATTTTCCAAAGGTATATTTCAGAAATGACATGCGTATCTGAACAATTAAGAAGATGTTACCTATACTCGAGGTTTCAAATTCTTTATGTGTAATTTCTAAGAACTGGTCAGGAGGATTGAGCTAGAACTTTCAGAGAGTATTGGAAATAGACAAATTAGTCACGAACTTTGGTTTGTACGAGGGGCCAAAGATAATTAAAAAAAAATATGTATATCCCAATTATAAAAATACCGTATCTGTAATATCAGGGTAAACGGCTTGGGGAATCAGTTGAAACTTCTTTTTAATGTTAGGAGAATACTGCCTTGGCCCGGAGACAGAGATATAGATTAAGTGTACGTAATACATACTTCCAAATGAAATAATTTTATTTCCATAGTTGAACTTGAAAAAATCCCAAATTCCATCACAAACGCTGTAAATTCCCTCCTGATTCCCTCCTTGCTAGCAGCCACACAATTCTATATGAAGTACCTTGACAATGATCCCAATTCATCTGCCTCATTTGGTGGCACTGAAATAGCTTACAGTTGTGAAGAAGATACAGGCTTGTCATCTATCATCAGGGTTAAGGATGTACCTTTCTTTATGCTGAATGACTTTGAGGCCATTCGGCATAAGAGATTTAAGAAGCATGTGTCAGATTTAAGAAGCATTAGTCGGAAATTTCGCCTCTCAGTTTCTTCAGCCCTGTCTATGTCAATTATTAAGTGAGTATATTTCAAATCTCCCTTTAATTGAGATCTGGTTATATTTATTTTTTCACACGTGAAACCTGTTGTAGGGCATCATAAGGCCAACTCCTCTTTCTGGCGCACCTCAACGAGGTCCTTTGCGCTTTAATATTTTTTTTGGAGATGCATTTCCTGCTGCTAGAGCCAGGTGTACTGGCACCACCTATCACCCCCTATACCCATTTGTTCTTTTTTTTTACGTCATATTCTGAGTTCCTGTCCTTGAATCAGTTCTCTTCTAGACTCATAGAAAAAATTTTGGACAAAAAGTCAAACTGGCTCAAGAGTTTGTTGTCCACTGCATCAAAATGCACTGTTTATCTTCTGCCAATATTTTACCGCGTCTGCTTTTCTCTTTGACTGAAATAAGTTTTGCAGCCTCAGCAAAACTTGTCTTTTCCCCAGCCACAGTTTATATAATTATCCAGTAAGTTTACCGCAGATGATTTCTGGCTCTTCATTCTCGGTGCGAACAAAAAGCTCCTCCCACTTATTTGTGCACTTATTGTCCACTTATTGGTTGAGCCGGCCAAGTGGTTTTGTCAGTACTTGTTCCGTAGGTGATTATTCTTTGTCTACCCGTGAAAAGATCTAATGCCGCTTATGTTTATAGGTTCTCTGGAGCACTCGCACCTCGATCCGGGTTTTTATAATGGGTGAGATAGGGTAAGATCATACTGGATAATTATATAAACTGTGTCCCCAGCCAACTGACTAGACTTCTTCTTATTCCTTGCCCTTTTTCTGTGCTTTTGATTGCCTTTGCCAACAGTATCGGTAACAACATTAGCAACAATCCCCTAGTCCTCAAACCTTGTCATTTAAACAATGGGTACGTCCTCGGACATTGTATTTTTAAAGAGGATTTGTCTATACTTTTTTTTGTCCCATTTCTATATGAGCCTTTCAAATTGGTGACCAGATACTTAAATTGTCCATTCATCTTGTATTGCAAACTTGCCTTACCGTGATGGTATCAAAGATCAATCGAAATCTGGAAACTCACCAAATGCAACAGGCAACGGGCGCGTAACCGTCCCTTTGACTAGGGCCACCTCTGATTGGCCAATGGATATCGACGTTTAGTGGCAATCTAGATCTCGACGATGTTTCCCAATGTCTTGCACAAGCGGCAAAGTGAACCAGTTGATCTCCCGTTGCGTTACATTACGTCGATAGTAAACCCGCCCATAAATCCATTATTTTAAGCAAAATTGTAGGGAGGGGGTGGTGTTCCACTTTCTTCTTCTGGCACTGCCTCCCCTCCCCCAAATTAAGGCTCTGGATCCGTGCTTGGCTAGGCTCTCCAGAATAGATAGCACACTTACCCCACGCCAAACCCCATCCTGATCCACCATGTGTTACACATCCTCCAAGAACCCCCCCCCCACAAAAAAAAAAATACAACAGACCAGTAACATCAAAACATAACAATTTAAAGATCAAATTTAAACAGAATTGACTAGAGGATACATTCGATACACAGAGTCTTCTCGCACTAGTTGCCACAAAATCATAGGCAGCGCGCTAGCGCTGCCTAAGTGTAGAACGATGTGGGCACAATGTGTTTGCTTTTTTCTCCACCCGGGCACTTCGTATCACAGTAGTTGTCGTAGAAACTTCGAAAAGGGCTCATTTGATTGGAAATTGGAGTGGCTAGTGCCCTTTTTAATAGTCGAAAGTGATTGGAGGGCAACTAGCCCCCCCACGCCTATCATTCCCCCAAACACATCCAATCAAAATTTTGAGATAGCCATTTTGTTCAGCGTAGTTGATTTCCAGATAGAAAATATCTTTTTGAGGAGGACACTCCCCCACAACCGTCAGGGCAAGGGTTTTAAGTTATGCCCTGGGGGCATATAAGGTTTTTATAGAAGGCGTTGTCGTAGAAACTTCAAAAAAGGCTCATTCGATTGGAAATTCAAAGGGCTAGTGCACTTTTTAATAGTCGAAAGTTATTGGAGGGCAACTAGCCCCCCCCCCCCCCCCACGCCCATCATTCCCCCAAACACCTCCAATCAAAATTTTGAGACAGCCATTTTGTTCAGCGTAGTTGATTTCCAGGTAGAAAATATCTTTTTGAGGAGGACACTCCCCCACAACCCTCGGGGCAAGGGTTTTAAGTTATGCCCTGGGGGCATATAAAGTCTTTATAGAAGGCATTGTCGTAGAAACTTCAAAAAAGGCTCATTCGATTGGAAATTCAAAGGGCTAGTTCCATTCTTAATAGTCGAAAGTGATTGGAGGGGAACTAGCCCCTCCCCAACGCCCATCATTCTCCCAAACGCATCCAATTAAAATTTTGAGATAGCCATTTTGTTCAGCGTAGTTGATTTCCCGATAGAAAATACGTTTTTGAGGAGGACACTCCCCAACAACCCTCAGGACAAAAGTTTTAAGTTATATCGTGGGGTATATATCGATTGGAAATTCAAACGGCTAGTGCCAGTTTTAATAGTCGAATGTGATTGGAGGGCAATTAGCCCCCCCCCCCCCCGCGTCCATCATTCCTCCAAACACATCAAATCAAAATTTTGAGATAGCCATTTTGTTCAGCGTAGTTGATTTCAAGAGAGAAAATATATTTTTGAGGAGGACACTCCCCTACAACCTCGGGGCAAGGGTTTCAAGTTATGGCCTGGGGGCATATAGGGTTTTTATAGAAGGCATTGTCGTAGAAACTTCAAGAAAGGCGCTTTCGATTGGAAATTCAAAGGGCTAGTGCCCTTTTTAATAGTCGAAAGTGATTGGAGGGCAACTAGCCCCCCCCCACGCCCAATATTCCCCCAATACTTAGGCAGCGGGCTAGCGCTGCCTAAGTAAAGAACGATGTAGGCACAATGTGTTGTTTTTTTTTTTTGTTTTTTTTCTCCATACCCGGGCACTTCGTATCGAAGGAATCGTCGTAGAAACTTCGAGTCAAATAAATAACCGAGTCAAACTCAAAACGAGCAGAAATTGACATAAGTTGGGCGCAAAACCCCTATGCCTTCCCAAGGGCAGAACAAAATTTGCACTTTACTGAAAAAAATATAAATGTTTTTACTTTTATAACTTTAATAAATAAATTAATTTTAACATTTTGATTACTAAATATCAGTATATGTATATTAGATTAAACTGACAATGCACATTCATTTTTTTTCAGTAAAGTGCAAATTTTGTTCTGGCCTTGGGAAGGCATAGGGGTTTTGCGCCCAACTTTTGTTAATTTCAGCTCTTTTTGAGTTTGACTCGGTTATTTTTGAGTTTGACTCGGTGATTGGAGGGCAATTAGCCCCCCCCCGTGTCCATCATTCCCCAAACACATCAAATCAAAATTTTGAGATAGCCATTTTGTTCAGCGTAGTTGATTTCAAGAGAGAAAATATATTTTTGAGGAGGACACTCCCCTACAACCCTCGGGGCAAGGGTTTCAAGTTATGGCCTGGGGGCATATAGGGTTTTTATAGAAGGCATTGTCGTAGAAACTTCAAGAAAGGCGCTTTCGATTGGAAATTCAAAGGGCTAGTGCCCTTTTTAATAGTCGAAAGTGATTGGAGGGCAACTAGCCCCCCCACGCCCAATATTCCCCCAATACTTAGGCAGCGGGCTAGCGCTGCCTAAGTAAAGAACGATGTAGGCACAATGTGTTGTTTTTTTTTTGTTTTTTTTCTCCATACCCGGGCACTTCGTATCGAAGAAATCGTCGTAGAAACTTCGAGTCAAATAAATAACCGAGTCAAACTCAAAACGAGCAGAAATTGACATAAGTGGGGCGCAAAACCCCTATGCCTTCCCAAGGGCAGAACAAAATTTGCACTTTACTGAAAAAATATAAATGTTTTTACTTTTATAACTTTAATAAATAAATTAATTTTAACATTTTGATTACTAAATATCAGTATATGTATATTAAACTGACAATGCACATTCATTTTTTTTCAGTAAAGTGCAAATTTTGTTCTGGCCTTGGGAAGGCATAGGGGTTTTGCGCCCAACTTTTGTTAATTTCAGCTCTTTTTGAGTTTGACTCGGTTATTTATTTTAATTTCTGTTCGTTTTGGGTTTCATTTATTTATCGATGCTGATTTGTGGTAGTTTCGAGCTTGGTAGATTATTTTATTTTATTTTTGCTCATTTTTTGTTTAATCGAGTTCTTTACTTTTCTTTGAAAAACTTATTTTGTGGAAAAAGTTTTTTTTTTAATTAATTACTGTCAAGATGTGGTCTAGCAAGGAAATTCTTTAGTATCGCAAACATTGGAGGCACTCCACTATTGATGATTCTCTTCAGAAGTTTAGGCTAAAGTTAAACTGGGACGAGAGTTTCTGTGTTAAAATTGACCGTGAAACTTGATCTTTGTATCCATAAATGCGCCAAGTATCCATTATTCAATTAATGAATAATGAACTTGATATTGAATGAAATTGGATACAATTGTTTGGATATATGGACTGACGAACCGATCATAAGGTGATTGCCAAGCTCACGTTGACCTACCTATTCAAAGTTAAGTGTAGTTTTTGCCTTTTTGATAATACATTTCAATGGTTCAGTTCACAAAGGATGCTGTTGTTCTAGCAAAATTCAGAAGTTATCCACCATGGCCATGCCGAGTGTTGGACATAATTAAGGCCAAAAACAATAAAATATCTTACGTTGTATTTTGTTACGGAAGCCGTGAAATCATGACAACAACAGCCTCACAGCTTTCGACCTTTGTTAAGATTTCAAAGGAGGCTAAGAAGAAAAATGAATTAGGCGTTGCGAACGCTTTTGCGGAATTAGCTGATTTTCCTCATAAGCATCTTTAGATTAGTGGTTCGAGTTTACCGGATACATCGGAGAATTCAGTAAACTCTGTTTTGTCCGACTTGGATACACTTAAATCAAATATCCGGAATGATATTGAAAAAGAAGTTTGTAAAAAGTTGGAATGTCAACTAGTGCGGATATGGTTGACTCTATCGTTTCTCAGATTCAAGACTCTATACTCGTTCAGTATTCGACTAAGTTTGATGAGGTTGAAAACAAACTACGGTCTCTCCAAAACGCGAACCTAGCCCTGGAAAATAGGGTTGAACAGCTTGAAACCCGTTTTGATGATATAGAGCAGGAAAAACGACTGAATATGCTCGTATTTCATGGTGTTGACCATAGTGGGGGTCTTCCCATCTCTGAGTGTGTATTGAATGTGATTACAGATAAAATGCAAATTTCTGATTTTTCTTCGACCGCAATAGTTTCTGTATTTAAATTTCGAGCAAATTATACTGATCCGGACACCATTGTAAATACAAATAAGCGTCCTGGGCCTGTGTTGGTTGCGTTCAAGTCTGCTGAAATTGCAAGAAAAGTGTTTGCATGAAAGTCAAAGCTTGCTCGGTCGGGAATTTTTGTCACCGAGTACCTAACATCAAAAAAGAAGCAGATTCTTGACTTGCCTAAAAGTAAGCTTGGAAACGGAAATGTTTGGTCGAATAACGGGACGATTTTTGGAAAAAACTCAGTGAGAGATATCCGTAAAGTTCGAGCTATGGCTGAAGTGGTCCGTTTGCCGAATCCGACCATATAATTTTGTGTTGTGTAAATTGTGTTGTTGAATTACTTGTATGCTTGTTTTCCCTTTTGTATTTTATAGCCAAAGTTTCAGTTCCTTTCACGTTTTTTTTCTTTTCTTCTCTCTTTCTTTTTCCTTCTTCTTTCTGCCTATCACTATGTTTTTTTTGTTGTTTTTTTTTTTGTCGTAAAGGTAGTCACCCTCTTCAATGAGTGCAAATATATATGATGACCCTTTGAATGAATTTGAATAAAAACGGTTTATTTTTGGAAGCCAAGCTCGTGACACATTTGCGGGGGATGATGAATGCATCGATAATTTTTCGTTGAATTGTCGCCCAAGTAATTATGTGAATCCGAATAATCTTTATGAGTATTCAAATCCTGCTAGTGCAGAAAGAGCGATAGTTTTCTGGAATTGTCAAGGTCTAAGAACGATATATTCTTCTTTATGTGAGATTTTAAGTTCGCTAGATTAGAAACCGTGCATTGTAGGCCTTTGTGAGACATTTGTTTCTAGTAAGTCACTGCCATGGGATTTTTCTTTCCCAGGATATATTTGCGAGCGAAGAGAACGGACAACCATGGAGCGGGGCGGTCTAGGCCTTTTGATTTATGAAGGTACCCAATATTGGGTTAGGGATGACCTTTCCCTGTGGCTTGAAGGTAGGATCGAAACACTTTTCACTGAAATAAAAAATGAAGGGGAAAGGAACTTGATTTTGGGATTGATTTACAAAAATCCGTCATGTGATGTTAGTTTTTTTCTTGATGAATTTGAACCATTGTTAGATAAAATTAATAATGAAAATAAAAACAATTTATGATGGGAGACTTTAATATAGATTTTCTAAAAAAAAAGCGAATAGCTCAGATTTTGTCAATATGATGGTGTCACATGGTATTTTTCCTCTTGTGACTATTCCAACTCGGATTTCGCATCTCTCGGCATCTTTAATTGATAATTTTTTCGTTATGGTAGATTGCTTGAAAGATCCCAAGCAGATGTGGTTGTGTCCGACGGCTCGGATCGCCTTTTTTTAATAAGTAAAATAAAGCTGAATCAGTAAAAGGAAAATAAACGAAATGAAAGGGCTTCGTTTTACCGTGAAATAAATAATAAAAACCTAAAGAGTTTTACAAATATGATGGATGAAACAAATTTCTCGCGTGTAATAAAGGAAAAGTGTCCAAATACTGCATATGACCTATTCAGTGAGATAGTGACGAAGTAATGAATGAAACATGTCCCTTGCGAAGAATAAACCCTAATAGAAATTTTCCTAAGAAACCATGGATAACAAAAGCTATTCTAGTTTCAATAAAGAAGAAAAACAGACTTTATGTGAATTATTTAAAGGATCATTCAGATGATAATTTTATAAAATTCAAAACATTTCGGAATATTTTAAATTCAGTAAAATGGAATGCTCAGAAACTTTATTTCCAAAATGAATTTCATGAAAATCAAGGGAATATGAAAAATACATGGAAAACAATAAATAAACTTTTGGGTATATTTCATAGTAAGGAGGAGGTGAGAGTCATGGAGACAACAGGAGGTCGTCTTACTGATTCTCAAGACATATCTGAATTTCTGTGTGGTTATTTTGCAAATGAAGGAAAAAGACTTTGCGATCAAGCGCGGGCTAGACTACGCACATCTGCGAGTTTTGGATCTGTCGTTGAAGGACAACCTGCAAGTCAGAATTCCTTTAAGATTGCAAGACATTCGAAACGGGAAGTGGCACGATTCCTGGCTACGATGAAGTCAAGCTCTAGCGGGATGGATGAGTTTTCCCTGAAACTCATAAAAGCCACAAAAACAAGTGTCTTACCTGTCTTGACGCACCTAATCAACCTTTCTCTAGATCTTGGAGTCTTCCCGGAAGCACTAAAGATTGCAAGAGTGGTTCCTCTTCATAAAGGAGGGAAAAAAGATGACCCATCGAATCGAAGACTTATATCTATTCTCCCATTTTTCTCTAAGTTATATGAGAAAGTGGTACCCTGCCCAGTTAAGTTATTATATTGAAAAGAATAAAATTCTAATGGAAAATAAATTTGGGTTCAGAAAAGGGCTATCTACGGATATAGCAGTTCTGAAATTGGTTGATTGGATTAGTGATGCATTTGAAGCTGGTCTCATACCCGCAGCTGTGTTTTTGGATATGAAAAAAGCGTTTGATACGGTGGACCACTCAGAGCTTATTCAAGCTCTTGACTCGATTGGGGTGAAGGGTTCAAGTCTGGAGTGGTTTTCATCGTTTCTACACAATCGGTATCAGATAGTTCGGAATGGGTCATTTTTATCTTCAAAAAAGAAAATAGAGTGCGGGGTCCCACAAGGGTCAATCCTGGGACCTCTACTTTTCATTATTTTCATTGATCGATTGAAACTCTACCTGTCAGAGGCTGGTGTCATCCTGTTTGCAGATGGCTCTTTCTGGCAGCGCCTTCACTTGATGTTTTATATAATAAAATTCATAATGCAGTTTCTGAATTTCTAACTTTTTCTCAGTTAACCCTAAACTTTTCTAAAACTTTTTTCATGATATTTTCTAGACTTTCGTCTAGTGCTGGAAATGACCATGTCACGGTTCAAGAAAATGTGATAAAGAGAGTAGCAACAACGAAGTATTTGGGGTTTTTAATTGATGAGAACCTGTCGTGGAAAAACCATTCAAGTGCAATAGCTGAAAAATTAAGCAGAGGACTTGGGGTGATGCGAAGAATTAAAAATCTAGTCCCAAAAAAGATCCTGAAAATGATTTATTTTTCTATATTTTACCCATATATTAGCTACGGATGCTCTATATGGGCAAGTAATTTTGTAACATGTTTCAAAAGAGTACAAAAACTTCAGAATAGAGCTGTAAAATTATTATCTGAATTTGATGATTCTGATGAGGTTCCTGCTCATGAGCATTTTAAAAAGAATAAGTTAATGGATGTATCCCAAATTCGAGATTACCAAGTCGTGATTTTCTCGTATAAATATTTGAATCAGCTGCTCACCCCTGCTTTTGAAAATCTTTTTACTTTTAATAGAGACCGGGTTGTCATTCTATTTAAGGTATTTCCCCGATTTACTTTGCTTTTTTTGTTTTTTTCTATCTACTTCTTGTCTTTTCCTCTTTCTCTCTTTTTTTCCTTTATTCCTTCATCAGATAAGTTTCTTGTGTGTTGAGTAGCAAGGTATGAATGTTGTTTTAATTAGCTGAGAGTGATAACCTCGCTTGCCCTTTCAAGCTTATTGCCTTTCTTGGCAGGCGAAAGGCGAATAGTGTTTGTTTTCTTTTTTAATAAATGTATATCTCATCTCTCATCTATTATTACAAAATTAATGACATATATTTTGGTTATTTTATTCTAGGTGCTAGATTTCATTTTACGGTATGACTATTTACACTTAAAAAAAAAAAAAAAAAAAAAAAAAAAAAAAAAAAAAAAAAAAAAAAAAAAAAAAAAGTTTGAGAGATAATATATGCAAGCAATTTGAAGGCTCTGTTTTCCTTCTTGTTTTCTTCTCTTTTTTTCTGATCTTCAAAGCTTGCCTGAAAAATAAGGAATATAGAACTGTGTGTTTCACGCTTACTTTTGAGGATTTATATAAGGGAGCAGCTAATTTTTCAAAGAATACTGCCCTCCCTTGCCCTCAAGCTACGTCAGCACTATCAAACAGTGCTGAAGCTAGATTCCAAGCCAAGCTTTAAGTTGTGTTTTTCAAAAATAAAACAGCTTTAAACTTGCCTTAGGGAAACTCTCTTGCCTTACGAGAAATGGCGAGGGAAGACCTAGAAAACCTTATTCACTGCTCGAATTTAGACCTAATTGTTTTCACACGTTTGAATAATCGAATGTAATATTTCCTGAATTTGCAATAAGTAACTGTTCAATTGAGAGGTGACAAGCTTGCTACTTGTCCCTGAAAAAAAGACCCAGCTACTGAAATGACGATTCGACGCCCCATGTGCCAGCAATGGCTTAGGAGTATCTTTATCCTATACTATCTATAGAGAAGAAAGTTTCTCATGTAGGAAGCTGATAAAAACTTCTAAATGCCCTGTTTTGTATTGCATAATGTTCCTTACAGCTGCATTGTCCAAGGACAATTCTAACATGACTTAAAAAGAAGTCACTCAACCTTACTACCGTTGACAATGCAAAAAGATAGCAACAATTAATTTAATTTTCTGAAAGCTATTATTTGGCCTACTTATAATCGTCTGATTTTTCTTCATATTTCTGAAAATAGACTAAGATTATCTATAAGGTTCTCATGAACATTCGCTAGTATAGAAGTGCGAAATATTCGCTATTCAAATGTAGTTTTTTCTCCCCAAAATTATTCTACTGTGCGGAGTGAAGCGTTGCACGTACAACTGGACGAAAAATAGAATATTATGCTGTTTCTGGGATAAACTAGGATATTTTTTCCGGTTTTTCGTCTCCAAAATTTGAGCAGGATTTCGAAATCTGACAAAATTTTATACAGCAGAAAATGAAAATAGTAAATACCATTATGACAAAATCCTTTAAAACATGTGCTAAGCAAAGTTAAATATTGATTTATTTTGTAAACTGCAAAACTAGCAGTTTTGCAGTTAAAACGCTTTTGGTGTTTTAGGAGACAACAGAGTGGATAATTTTTCAATGATATTCAAAAAGTCTCAAAATATGAGATTTATTCAACCTCATATTGGCTATACAGCACAGCAGGTGAAAAAAAGTAACTTGCAATAAAGGTTGCTTCTTTACATGACCATTTTGACGGTTGAATATTTGTCATATCTGGAAACAAGCTTCGGAATACCCCTTCTTAAATTATCGTGGCTAATGACGAAGTGAGATGTGATAGTATTATTATTATAAATTGTATTATTTATTAATAAATAATGTATTATTTATTATTTTTTTAGTAATGCATTATTCATTTTATATTTTTATTTTTTGGTTTCTTGGTCTTAGACCTGGGCACGTATCGAAGGAGTTGTCGTATAAACGTATAAAAAAGGGCTCATTCGATTGGAAATTCGAGTGGCTTGTGCCCTTTTTAATAATCGAAAGTGATCCCCAAACACATCCAATCAAAATTTTGAGATAGCCTTTTGTTCAGTAGTTGAAAGTTCTGCAAATTAGGTCTTTGAGGATGACAACCCCCTCCCACAGCACTCAGGGCAAGGGTTTTAAGTAATGCCCTCGGGGCATACAAGGTTTTTTTATAGAAAGCGTTGTCGTAGAAACTTCAAAAGGTGCTCATTTGATTGGAAATTCAAATGGCTAGTGTCCTTTTTAATAGTCGAAAGTGATTGGAAGGCAACTAACACCCCTTCCACGCCCACCATTTATCCAAACACATCCGATCAAAATTTAGAGACAGCCATTTTGGTCAAAGTGGTTGAAAGGTCTGAAAATTATATCTAAAGGGATGACACTCCCCCCACAGCCCTCAAGGTAAGGGTTGTAAGCTATGCCCTTGGGGCATATATGGTTTTTAGTAAAAGCTTTGTCGTATAAACTTAAAAAAGGACTCATTCGATCGGATATTCAAAGGGCTAGTGCCCTTTTAAATTGTCGAAAGTGATTTGAGGGGAACTAACCCCCCTCTCAAGCACATTTTTTCCCCAAACACATCCAATCAAAACTTTTAGATAGACATTTTGTTCAACGTAGTTAAAAGTTTTAGAAATGGGGTCTTTGAGAATGATACCCCCCCCCCGAGCCCACAGGACAAGGGATGTAAGTTATGCGCTGGGGGCATATAATATTTTTATAGATAGTAATGCTATAGAAACTTCGAAAAGGGCTTATTCGATTGGAAATTAGAAGGGCATGTTTCCCTTTTTAATATTCGAAAGTGATTGGAGGATAACTAACACCCTTCTCATACCCACCATTTCCCCAAACACAGCCAATCAAAATTTTGAGATAGCCATTTTGTTCGAAGTAGTTAAAACGTCTGGAAATTATGTTTTTGAGGATGACACTCCCCCCACAGTCCTCTGGGAAAGGATTGTAAGTTATGCCCTGGGGGCATATAAGGATTTCTTATAGAAAGCGTTGTCGTAGAAACTTCAAAATGGAATCATTCTATTGGGAATGGAAACGGCTAGTGCCCTTTTTAATAGCCGAAAGTGATTGGATGGCAAGCAGCCCCCCTCTCACGCCCACCATTTCCCAAAACACATCCAATCAAAATTTTGAGACAGCCATTCTGTTCAACGTAGTTGAAATTTCCGGAAATTATGTCTTTGAGGATAAAACCCCCTCAGAGCCCTCAGGTCAAGGGTTGTAAGGTATACCCTGGGGCATACACGGTTTATATAGAAGGCATTGTCGTAGAAATTTCAGAAAAGGCTCATTCGATTGGAAATTGAAAGGGCTAGTCCCCTTTTTAATAGTCGAAAGTGATTGGAAGGCTTGAAATTTTTATACTAAAGATCGATGTGGTTACAATGTATTATTATTGTATTTTTTTTTTTTTTTTTTGTCTTGGCCAGGGCACTTCGTATCGATGGAGTTGTCTTAGGAACTTCAAAAAGGGCTCATTCAACTGAAAGTAGAAAGGACTAATGCCCTTTTTAACAGTCGAAAGTAATTGGAGGGCAATTAGTCACACGCCCACCCTCCCACGCCCACCCTCCCATTTGTCTATTATGTTTAAAAACTAAATGTTGCCTTAAGATTAAATCAAAACGCACTGTGTTAATGCTAATTCCCAATAAGGCATCTCAGCAGTATCCCAAGAATGACTGAGGATATTATGTTCAAACTTTGAACCAAATCAAAATAGCGTAAGTGTATCCAAACTATCAAAGAAAGTAAACAGATTTTTTTTGCGAATGGTATCAAAATTCTATTTCAGGTCAACTAGAGGAGATATGAAAGTAAATTAAACACTACTATTTGTGTCTGGATTTTTAAAAGGTTGTATGTTGTTAAAAATTGCTGAAAGTTTTTCTCCAGCATACAAATAGCAGGCCGAACTATAAAGTCTTAAAACAAACAAAAAGATTTAAAGAATTATTTTCTTTTTCCCTGAAAAGACTATGTCACAATAAAACGAACAGAAATTAATTAAAAAAAAACTTGTTCCACAAAGTAAATTTTTCAAAGAAAAGTAAAGAACTCCATTAAACCAAAAGTGAGCAAAAATAAAATCAAATAATCTACCAAGCGTGAAACTACCACAAATTACCATCGATAAATAATCGAAACCCAAAACGAACAGAAATTACAATAAATAACTGAAGCAAACTCAAAACGAGCAGAAATTAGCATTAGTATGGCTTATTAAAGTTATAAAAGTCAAAACATTTATATTTTTTTCAGTAAAGTGCAAGTTATGTTCTGGCCTTGGGAAGGCATAGGGGTTTTGAGCCCTACTCATGTTAATTTCTGCTCATTTTGAGTTTGACTCGGTTATTTATTGTAATTTCTGTTTTTTTGGGTTCGATTTATTTATCGATGCTGATTTGTGGTAGTTTCACGCTTGATAGATTATTTTATTTTATTTTTACTAATTTTTGGTTTAATGTAGTCATTTACTTTTCTTTGAAAAACTTATTTTGTGGAAAAAGTTTTTTTTAATTAATTCATTAAAAGATTGAAGTCTTTCGGCGCTGAACTAAAAATCTGTGGTGAAAATACGAAATTAAACTGCACTGACTGCACATAAATTCCCCAAAACAAACCAAAAAAATCAAGTCAAACGTTCAAAAATTTTAAGACACCTGTTTATGGGTCAGTGAATCATTTGTGGAATTAGTGCTTTGTGGAACAGCAATGTGCTTTGTGTAATGCAACACCTCATAGGGAAACAAATGGTACATTTACGAACTTTCACCTAAAGTCCAAACTTTTCTCTGAATTGAAGAAGTGGCTTAAGAGGCAGATCGTTGCGTTCAATTTAACGAGGTGTTCAAAGAATATGTCAAAACTCACTTCACAAGTCATTGTTGGAGACATTATACGAAGAGGATATTACAAATCTTGTTCAGAAATACGATAACTCCAGTAATTTTCAAAGTGATTTTGTACTATGTAGGGAAGATATTTCCCAGGAAGGTAGTAAAAACAAGTTTTCCCCTGTTTTGCTCTTTTAGTTAAAGTAAGGATCGTAAGTGTAAATTGACTGAGCATAGAAAACATATGCTATCATTTGAGCTCTTCTTACCCAGAAAATGTCCAGTTTTTTTCGAAATGACTTTGACTTTTTTTTTATTGCTAAAGTAAGTATCATAAGTGTAAATTTGCCGAGCATAGAAACCGCATACTTCCATTTGAGCAATTCAGAAGCTAAATATTGGGGGGAATCTTGGAGGGCAAGTACCAACCCTAAATCTCCCTGCCTCCCGCAATCTGTGCCACTAGGGCCAATGCCTTGATATTTAAGTATTTTAGGTATTAACTTTTAGTTGTAGGGGAAAAATTTAGCTTAAGGTTAGGGTGAAAAACTTGAAACTAAATCTTTCCAGTGGTTCTAACACTAAATCTTTCCAGCGCCTATAATTTAGAAAATTTGATTCAATTGATGTTGGATTTCTAACGACTCAATTACTGGTTACTTTCACTAGGTAAACAAATTTTAAACCCTCCACATTTTTTTTGTTTCTTTGACTTTTTTTTATCTAAGGAACTTCTGTTACTTAGGATCGTACCTCATTCTATAAAATCATAACATTCTAAAAGAAAAATATATATATATATATATGTATCTACATAAATAAATATTTATTTCATAGGAACAAAATCTCATCACAAACTGATATGAGAAACAAGGTTGCACTGAGATCAATTCTCGAGCGCTAGGCAACAAAAGAAGTAAAAAACATAAGAGATTCAAAAGGAGTAACAAAAATAAAAAAAATATAATCACTTAAAAAAAAGTGAAAAACTGAATATCAGAATAACCATAATATAAAAACAATAACATATATATTTGAATCACAGCTGGGTTACGTAAGAAGTCACTAAATAGTAAATCTGAAAGGCTATTCATTGTATAACCGTCTCTTTTGCAGTAACGTTGATAATATAATTAAACTTCTTGTATCCCGCCTGATTTCCTCCGATTCAGAACTTTCCTCTGAGAATGATTTATCAATTGATGCATGTCTTTCGTCACCTGCTTCTGTATAGATGGGTATTCTGCTTACTGAACGCTTTCGTTTTCCTCTGCAAAATAAAACAGAAAGTCAAATAGTTGCATTAAATATTAAAATTTTAAGTAAAAAAATTGAATGCTTGAACAAGCATGTTTTTTCCTTCTACACAGGTTACTTCAAAAGGTCTGTTTTTTTTTTCTTTCCATTTTCTTTTTACTTTGTCTTTTTGTTTTATTAACTGGCTAAAATTTACCCTAGTTTAGTTTCGTCCCTTTCTTGATCGTTTTTTTTTTTTCTTTACTCTTTCTTTCGTAATTCATGTATAGCCTGTGTGATCTCAGGACGCATTTAAGCCCCGAAATGGTCGTAATGTAAAAGCTCAATTTTTCAGACTAACAAGTAAATTCATGTAAGTGAATAAAAAAAAAAAATTCAATATAATAAAGCTACTCTAAATATGTGAAGCGGAAAATATATTGAACCGTTTTTCGGTAAGAGGGAAAAACATGTTTTTATCCAGGGATATAGTAATCAGAACCTTGTTTTAATTGCATATATTCCGGCCCCAGGTTTCATCGTGCGGCTGTATGAAATACTTAAAATAGGCGATATTAATTACTTTGATTATAAAATTTATTATTATTTATAATCACTAACAAAACTGTTCTTACAACTACACGCATAATAAAGCAAAAAGGCCAACGAGTGCTATGTTGATGGTAAATGAAAGATAGGAGCAACAGTCTTTGCAAGAAGAGAAAAAAATTCAAGAAGTATGAATGAAAAAATTTGGAGGAAGTGATTTAAGCAACAATAAGCTAAAAATTAGAACATGAAATACACAACAATTCAATTGTTTTCCATTTCCTTCAAGTTATTTATTTATTTAACCTTGTGAGAAGAAAGGATTAAAAAACCCACATAACCAATATTTTGCCATTCTTAGAAACCTACATCCTAAAATTATTTAAATATTTTTAACCTATTTCAAGTATGAATATCACGAAGTTAGGTGGTTAACCTAGGTGTATTTAAGAAAATCGTAATCATATTCCTTATGACCTTTCCTTGCTATTTCCCATAAAATTCATTCTTTAAGAAGACTCCAAAATATTATTATCCGCTTTTGCTGTTTTAATCCAAGGTACTAGAGCATCAAATCACTAATTTATCTTTAAAAAGACGCAAATTTCCTCACAGATTGGCAATCACATAGGGCAATGCTATAGGCCCTGTTTTTTTTTTTTTTTTTTTTTATCCTTAGCTTTTAAAAACTTGTCTAAAAATAAATGTTAATAGTATGTACCAGGCGCGTACGCAATATTTTGCTCTTGAGAGGGCAGGAGTAAAAATACATTTCTTTGATAGTCTGATTAGGAAGTAACCATAAGCTTAAGAAAAATCAGGATGTTGGAGGTGGCACGTCCCTAGGTCTCCCAAACTGCGTATTTACCTAGTCCATACGCTACCCGGTTTTCAAAATAAAATCTCTACTTTTAGTATACTTACATCTTGGCAGGATTTATCATTCCAAGTCCAACAGGTAAGGTGACATATCGACCCCGCAGCTTAGCAAGTGCCAACAGCGTTTCAAGTTCTGCCAATCTTTGATCTGACACTCTCTTTGACCTAGAAAAGAATTAAATTATGGCACAAATTAAGCATGAAAAACGAACAAGCCGGATAGTCTTTTATTGTGATTTCCTAAGCATAATTGTCCTTTTTCTAATTTTTCCTCAGAAATATTTAAGAAAGAAAAAAAAACAATCAAGTGGCACAACTTAAATTTGACCCGTCTCCAGAGTAGGCCTACCACAATTTCAACAGAACTGGAGTAATTATAGTCTATATTTTAACTATTCCTTATTCCTTGTTTTATATTTGCGCTGCACGTTACTTGATATTCTTGTTAAGTTCTCTCGACTATCTAGATTTTAAAACTTTGTATACAAACATTTGCACTTATTCAATTTTTCATTATGTTATATCATTTCATTTTTTATTTGATCATCATTTGTTTCTTTCTAGCCTTAAAGAAAAAAGGCGACAAATGCTTTGAAAATATCGATTTTGACGACACAATCTGAGCTTTTGGATTCTTTCAAACGTATCTGAACGAATTCTGAATTCATAAAACTTGATAAAACAAAAATTTGCCAAAAGGACTATATCTTTCATAAACTGATTTATTAAAAAGTGCCTTTTCTAATGATTTCTCTTTTTCCTCAGTGATCGAATCTTGTCAAATTTAGTCAAGCCTTCTAGAAAAAACCCTGTAAGTGAGTGCAGACAATTTATAAAAAAAAAAAAACATATAAAGATAAAAGAAAGAAACAGTGGAAGAGGTAGCGTATTGTTAGTTGAATTCATTTTAAATTAGTTCAATGAGACTTATAAGTAATAAAAAATGCTATAGCAATATTCATACATTGCTTCACCTAATTTATGCACAACATTATTTATACAAGCTAAGCTGTTTTGGTCAAATAACCATTAGCAGTGCTTGTCTATAAAAACAAAAAAATTACTATGAATAAAATAATTGATTGATTGTAAAAAAAAAGTGATGAAATATAAATCAGAAATACTTCATAAATTTGGGCGGTCTGGAATGTTACCATCCACACAACATATTATTATTGCTCGTTTAGTTCTACTAAGAGTTTGTTTAGTATAATTGACATCGCCCTGGAAGGGGACAAAGTAGACTGTATTATGGTTTTGAAACAGATATTAGTTCCAAAAATATGAATAGAAAATAATTACTATAATTCAATTACAACAAATTCTGTCATAGATTAATCTAATTATTATAATTATAACTTATGAATAAATTCCAATTCTTAATTATAAATTGTATTCGTTCAGTTACAAATCAAAAACTATAAAAAATCCTCCTAATTAGCGAAAACTCAACTGTCAATATTTAAAAAACTTTGGCATTTAAGACGTGTCACTTAGTATATAAATTTCACTACAACCCACCTTCTAAGTGGAATAGCATCCGTCAGCACTGAAGACAAAACGATAGCACAAAATATTAGTCCAACGTTTGATTTCATGTTTTTACCAGAAGCTATTACTCCTCAAATATATTAGAATGCAACTCTATAATTCACTTCACGTCTTTACTCCTTGATTGATTCTTCTTGATTGGCCTTAGAAATGTTTTACCACCGGTATTTATAGGAGCTTGTCTGATTTCCCGGGATTTTATCATTTAGTGTAGGTTGAATTCTATAGTTCGCAAGAGGGCGGAGACTTCTGCTTTTGATTGCTTACGTTAACTATTGCGGCGGCATTAACTATAGTTACATAGCTGATTGAAACGAGTTATGACGCTATAATGACGTGCGTTTGTGCAAAAGCTTATTTTAGTTCCGAATTTATTTTCAAGGTCGTTAGAACTTCAAAGTTCTAGATAACGGTTCCTCGTAACAATTATTATCCCGGCTTCATTTATGTGCCTCAGTCCTTCCCCCCTCTTATGCTGTTGGTTTTGGAAATTTAATTCAAATTTAGTCTTGTTTTTAATCCTTTTTCTTTGAAATTAATTCTTTTAAGTTGAGCAAGTCCCAATCTTAAGTTTGTTTTTCTGAATTTAAATGTCTAGCCTCCAAAATTTCTTACATACTGGATTGCATTTACTGATAAACGCCTACCCAAAAAATGCTGTTTCTGTCAGAAACAATGGTTAAATCTTATTTTGAAGAATGAGCCAGTAACAGTGGCCTAATTTCATCAAAATCCCAGTGGGAGGGCCAAAGTTGGAGCCAATTTTCCCAAACCAAGTAAAAATGACAGTAAAAACTGAAAAATGAGACATTATGGTACCATATAGTACTATAAAAGTAATATAAAGGCGCTTTATAGTACTATAAAGGTAAATATAAACAAAAGAGAACTAATCCATTTCTGTTGGTGCTTGAATTATGCAGGATTATCTGAGTTTAGACAAAATTTGTGAAGAAACTAAATTTCAGCTGGGGGAGGGCAAACTGGGGTCTGGGGGGGGGGGGCAAACCAAGGTCTGGGATGGGCAGATACCCCCTCCCCCCGACCTTTATCAAATTACGCCCCTGGCCAGTAATTCTCCTAGAACGGCCTGGTAATACAGACAATTTTACCTTTTCCCCTCCTCTGTCCTTCAAAATACTGTCCTACTCTCAGTGTTTTTTTTTGTTTTTTTTTTTTTACCTTAAGAGGAGAAAGGCCAATAGCCACCCTCCCAAATGATATTCTTCGATCTAGCGTCTTTCTAGGTCTTGACACAAGCAGTGTTACACCCAATTTTGATATTTTGCACCTGTAATAAACCAAAACTAAGTTAGAGCATTAGAGAGGAATGTTAGCTTTATGGCTGTCTTGCCGTGATGATTACCCTGATGAGCTTATATTTGCTACCTATATTTCCTATTTGTAGGTATGCAATTAATCTGTAAAAATCATTGAAATAAGGTGAGGTCGTAACACCTTTCATCTTTCAAAGCCATGCTGTAGCTAATTATTAAAATGCCTGCCTTAAAGCATATTTTGGGTATTTCTGAGAAAGAAACATTTCACTATTGCAAGTGAAGAAACGGACTCGTTTAAAATAAAATCTGGAAAAGATTTTGAGGATTTGTTTTGTTTTAAACATGTAACACCAAACAGAATGTTCTCAATATTTGAAAATGTCCCATACTTTTAAACTACATAAATATTTTGCATACTAACACAAGGGCTAATTCAACCCCCATTGTTACCAGGCTAGCCACAAACACTGACGTCAGAATCTGGAACTACCATCCAAAACTGAATTCAGAGCACGCAAGGTTTCCGACATAAATTATCGACCACGAGACTAGGGTTTTAAAATTCATTCCTCGTAAGTTTACTCATCACCAACAATCGCTCTTAATTAATAAACTTGTTAAAGAAAAAAAATATTATACTCTTTAGTTAGAAGAACATCAGTCAAGAAATAAGGTATTTAGTTCTGCAATCAACAAGCAAGAAAAGACTATCACGTGGTACCTGTGTATTTTAAGCAATGGAAGCAGTTGTTAACTTTCCCTGGTTTCCTCTAGATAGTCTTGCGAAAGGAATGTTTGAAAGGAAATTTGAAGATTTTAGCCCAGGGCTCCATTTCTCCTACCCCCCCTCCCCATATTTTTGAGTTTCTTTCAATTCTTTTTCCCTGTCCCCAGATTCGGCAATGACTCCTGGCATATTAAGTGAAGTAATAAGGTATTTAGCAGATCATTCGACACGTGAGAAAAGAGTGTCACGCACGCACTACTTGCGTCTTTTAGACACGGGCTCAAAGGGAAGCGGCCGTTGCCCTATAATATATATATATATATATATATATATATATATATATATATATATATATATATATATATATATATATATATATATATATATATATATATATATATATATATATATAATTATATATATATATATATATATATATATATATATATATATATATATATATATATATATATATATATATATATATATATATATATATATATATATATATATATATATATATATATATATGTATATATATATATATATAGTACTGGGAGACCGGCGGCTTTACCACCGGGCCCCGGCACTCGGCACGGGGCAGGCTTCTATATATCAATTCTCATTGTCGCTTGTCTTCTAACCGCAGACAATTTGCTGTTGTTTTTTTTTTCTTATTGCGGCCTTTTCAAATATGTTTGATTATTAAAGCAAGTCCGATTTCTAACAACGATATCTACTAAGCTTCTAACTTTTAGTTTTCTTTTCTAAGGTTCTCGAATTTTTGTAATCCCTTGCTAAAATATATGCAAATATTTTTGCAATTACCAGCCGCCGGTCCCTGGCACTCGGCAGGCTTCTATATATGGATTCTCATTGTCACTTGTCTTCTAACCGCAGACAATTTGCTGTATTTTCATACTGCCGTCTTTTCAAAAATATTTGATTATTAAAGCAAGTCCGATTTCTAAGAACTATGCTTCAAACTTTTGGCTTTCTTTTTTAAGGTTTTTGAATTGTTGTAATCCCTTGTTAAAACATATATAAATATTTCTGCAACTATCAGGATTTAAGCGTCCTAGATGAAAGCGTAAGCAAAATGAATGAACTTTTAGAGGTTTTGCAAGTTCAGGGTGCTAGAAATGGTTTGAAAATAAATGTTAAGATAAATGTTAAACCTCACTTGGTGTTTTTTTTTTAGAGTTAAAAATAGTTTGGAAGAGTAAGAAAATAAGTCTGCAAACCAAGATTAGTATATTAAAAGCTACAGTGATGACAGTGGTCAAATATGGCTCTGAAGCTATGGATCTTAGCGTAAAGAGCAAGTCATTGAGGAGGGGACAGCCCCTTTGATATACGGAATAATTTCTGTTCGTTTTAAGTTTTAGTATCGCTCCTTACTTTCAGTTAAAAAAACTTGTTTTTTTATTTAATTTATATTAAGATCGAACCCCTCTCGGGGGAGTTCAGGGGGGAACCCCTCATAGGGAAGGGGGCACGAGGGCGGTGCCCCCTAGCGTTGTCTAAAGTAGTGTAATTTACTTAATTAACTCAAGTTTGCGTTAATTAAACTTGTTCCTAACGCAAGTTTATCGGATCAACCTATTTTGCGCCCCCCTAATTTTTTTTTGGATCAACCTATTTTGTGCCTCCCCCCTAAAAAAATCCTAGATCCGCCCCTGGTTCAAATCCTATTTTTAAAACTCTGCACATTTTCTGATGCTAATAGCTTTTGATGAGAAACTTTAAAATAAATAAGATTTTATATATTTAGAATCAATATGAATAATATAATTTGTTGTTGTATATATTTTAATTTAAGCGTCGATTTTTAGAGTTTGGGTTTCCTTTGACAAGGGTCGCTCTTCACTTACAGTTTTTACTACAAACTTTTCGATCCGAGGCTCCCTTCAATGTTAGGGAGGTTACTATTCCCTCCTTTATCTACCGTTTATTAGGAGGTGGAGATGTCTGAAATATCAAAATATTGACCACAAGGTCATCATTACCGTGATTATGAAGGTGATTTCTGTAAATATATCTTGTCTAAAAGACGCCAGAGGGCAGGGTAAGGGGGTTAATGCCAGCTGTGAAACAAAAGAAAATTGAGAAAACTGTGTATAAATCAGAAAAAGACGAGAATTCCTATTGAAATGTCCCGGTAGCACTTGCCCCTTCCCTCTACTGGGAAATTTCTTGGTGGCACTCATGACGCCCCTCAACTCTCCACCATCTGTCCCAGTAAATTTTTTAATGAAATCTTTCATGTTGTATCTACTTTTTATTGATAACAGAGGAGCTATCACCCACAATTTGGGCCGAGTTCAATAACATTTCCGGGATTGAAGGAAGATTAGATACGAAATTCTACCTCCCTCCAAGCATTCTTTATTGTGTATCTAGCCACCCTGGGAAAGCAAGAAAATATTGGAATGTGTATATAAAAATTAGAACAAAAACTATTCCCATTTAAATCCTGGTAAAAACCTAGCTCCTAGTACCAATTATCCCCCTAGAAATTTCTTGGTGGCACTTAAGCTTCTCCCCATGTCTCCTGCTTTTGTGTCTAAGAATGTACGAATATAATTCTTTTATGTTACATTGAAGATGTATATCTGATATGAGCGGGGAGCTATCACCTCCTCCCTCAGCACCCTTATTATACGCTTACTTCAAAAATATTTTCAGAAATTAAGGGAGATTATGGATTAATTTCTACCCTCCTCTCCCCGTCTAAATGCCCTTTTGTATTTAGTTGATGGCTCGCGGTGAGTCAGAAGATTTATTCATAAAAATCCTCCTTTGTAGGCATCACGCCTTCTGTCCCCTCCCCCCTGTACAAAGATCAAGCGTCATTTCAAACTTATAACAAGGAGCCGCGAAAGAATTACATTCAAGATTTTGTTATATGAACTATTGAACTTTAAAGTAGGCACATTATTCAATCAAAAATAATCAAACAATTCCTGGTAATGAACTGTTTAGTAAGGAGCGACCCGGCTCAATAGTAACCGAAACTCTAAAAAACGGAATTTTGATAAAAAAAAAAAAAACCATCAAAAGAATCAGATTTTAATGCTGATTTCAAATGTATAAGTTTTATCAAGTTTAGTCTTGTTCATCAAAAGTTGCGCGCCTGAGAAAATTTGCCTTATTTTTGAAAAAAAGAGGGAAACTCTCCTTAAAAGTCATAGAATTTTAAAAAAAATTACACCATCAGATTCGGCGTATCAGAGAACCCTGCTTTAGAAGTTTCAAGCTCTTATCTGCAAAAATGTGGAATTTTGTATTTTTGGCCAGAAAAAAGATCACGGGTGCGTGTTTATTTTATTTTTTTTTTCCAGGGGTTATCGTATCGACCCAGTGGTCCTAGAATATAGCAGGAGGGCTCTTTCGAACTTAAATTAAACGTTCTACTTCCCTTTTTAAGTGACCGAAAAACGGAGGGCAACTAGGCCCCCTCCCATGCTCATTTTTATCCCAAAGTAACCTGATCAAAATTCTGAGATAGCCATTTTGTTCAGCTTGGTCGAAAAATACAAGAACTACGTCTTTAAGGATGGTTTAATCCCCCACAGTCCCCAGGGGAAGGTCTACAAGTTATAAACTTTGCCCAATATTTACATATAGTATTTGTTATTGGGAAGTATACAGAAGTTTTCAGGGAAGGGGGGATTTTTTCTAGTAGTTAGGAGGGGATCGGGGGTTACGTGGAAGGATCTTTCCATGTAGAAAGTTTTCATGGAAGAAGGACATTGCTACGAAGGGGGCGCCGGATTTCACAGCATTATTTAAAAAAACGATCAGAAATTAAATTAAAAAAAGACTATTTTTTCAACTGAAAGTAAGGAGCAACATCAAAACTTAAAACGAACAGGAATTATTTCGTATATGTTTGGGTTCGCCCCCTTGTCATTGGCTCGATCTTTACTCTAAAGTTTGTTTTTGTACTTTCATCAGAGTTATTTATTCTAATTAACGGCCTTTGTGATTAAGGGGTCATTCTTAAAGAATTGGAACAAAATTTGAGCTTTAGCGTAAAGACCAAGGTATTAACTAGGGCTTGAACTCCTTAATATACCTAATAGAAATATACGAATATAGATGTTCGCTACGTAAGTTAATTCGTAAGTTACGTCAGGTCAAAATTTTGAGAAAGCCATTTAGGCAAATCAAAAAGTAAAATTAATATGCAAACTTCTTTTAATTATTCATGCACGGTGAACCAAAATCAAAGCTGCATTAATTCAAAAACGTTCAGAAATTAAATAAAAAAAAATAAGTTTTGTTAACTGAAGGTAAGGAGCGACATTAAAACTTAAAACGAACAGAAATTATTCCGTATATGAAAGGGGCTGTCCCCTCCTCAACGCATCACTCTTTAGGCTAAAGTTTGACTCTGTCTCAAAACTTTGTTTTTTAAAACAATAAAAAACTTTCGTGCAAAGAGTGAGACGTTGAGGAGGGAACAACCCTTTCATATGCGGAAGAATTTCTGTTCGTTTTAAGTTTTAATGTCGCTCCTTACTTTCAGTTAAAAAAACTTGTTTTTTTTATTTAATACCATTGATAAGACGGATCTAATTCCTCACCTGACTCTCAAAAAAAGAAAGAAAACCTGTTGAAAAGGGTTGTTCCAAAAAGTATTGGAATCACTTCAGGCTATGGAATTTACCTGAGTTGCACATATGGTACGTGTGGTATTTACACCCCTCCCTCTTTAAATGTCAGAGATCCTCTGTTTTTCACGGGTTTTAAATAAAAAACCTGAGGCCGATACTTCTATTTTAAAAATATGCTTATGTGCTGAATTTCTTGTTCCATGCAAAATAGAGCTCCGTAGGCAAAATTACAAAAAATTGTTGTAGAAAAAAAAATATAGATAAAATCTAAATAAGGGTTGCACTCTTGTTCTTAAGTTGCCAGTTTTTTTTGCCAGGTGATTATTTTTTGCAATGTATATACGACAGGGGTAGAAACTTTGGCACAATTTTGCTCAAGCGCCGGGCAATTTGTTTAGTGAGATTTACTCTTTTTGGGGTTAGTGGTTCTCTAGCTTTCCAGAGAGTTTTGCAAACAACTACCAAAAGAACGACAGTTTATATAGTTCGCCTTATTACGGTCGCAGCATATGGGAAGGAGTAGTTGTTTTTCTAAGTTATTTATGTCCAGTTCCATTTCATTCAATGAACGTAGAAAAGTGTTTTCCAAAAAAAGAAACACAATTTAGAGATTTTTCACTGAGCCATGGCTTTTTCTATATCCCCATGCATTTTCAAGTCAAGTCGTTATGCACAAAACTAAATCATATTTTTTTTGCGTCTAATATTGATGCAACCGAACAGCACTGTTTCACTGAGACTTGTTTTTGTCTACACACCTTTATCAAACCAGTAGGAGAAATACTTTTGGCCAATTTTGGGGTGTCATGAATGTATAAAATTTATTTTTTTCAAAAAATTTCATTCCTTTTGATCCATTTTTAAGCTGATCAGAGATATGACGCTTATGGGCCTGTTTTTGGGCATCACAATTTGGTTAGTCTTTTTGTATTGGCCAATTGAGCAAATTTTAGGTTGATTGGGTCCTAGGCGATTTAAGAAAAAAGACAAAAGTTTCATGTCTTTCTTCATACAAATCAAATTTATTTTTCAATTTCTTCTATGCATTAGAGTTCTTTTTGCCCAGGAACCTACAGGTATAAGTTACAAGCTGTTTGGAAAAAAATTAATTTGCCCTCTGGCCTTATTTTCTTGCTAGCCAATATAATGTGCAGCTTTTTTTTGTGTTTTGGAGTCCCAAGGACTTGTGGTTACAAGGTATAAAGTGGCTAAAAATTAAAGTTCTTTACCCATTTTGGGGTTCTATTATTGAGGAGGGCGGACAAGCCCGCCCGACCTATACATTGTTTGAATATTAGGGTCTCCTTCGCCATGGGATTTTGCGAATATTGGTTTCAAGGTGTTAAAAAAAACATTTGTACCCGTTTTGGATCTATTTTTGTGCAAACCAACGCTGTTCATTGAGGTTCCTTTGGTCTACGGACTTACAAATATAAGTTTGAAGCCAAAATTGAAGCCGGTTCTCTATATACCATTTATATATGTATTTTTTCTCCAAGGCATTTCGTATGGAAGGAGTTGTCGTAGAAAGTTTAGAAGGGGTTCATTACATTGGTAATTGAAATTTTGAGTGCCCTTTTTAAGAGTCACAAGTGATTGGAGGGCAGAAGCCATCCCTCCTACGCCCCTTTTTCCCCAAAGAAATCTGATCAGAATTTTCAGAAAACGCCATAGATAAAGACTATGTCATAGATAAAACAAAATACATTTGAAACGTTTTCTCTTTTTTAACTTGAATAAATACAAAATTATCAAGACTTTCAGGAATGAATATCAGTAAGTATATTAAACTTTCAATCCCCATTCATTTATTTTTTTCAGTAATCTTGGTTATAATGTTTTTTTTCATGTTATGAGAAAAAAAACACATACCTGGAAAAATAGATTGTTTTCCGTAGAGAACGAATCACGGCCTGGCCTTTAGAAGGTACAGGGGGCGTTAATTCTGCTCCTCTTTGTGCTAGTTTCTGCTCGCTTTGAGTTTGACTTATTTATTTTAATTTCTGTTCGTTTTGGGTTTCACTTATTTATTGATGGTGATTTATGTTAGTTTTACGCTTAAAAACTTATTTGACTTTATTTCTGCCCATCTTTGGTCTAAAATAGATCTTTATTTTTTTATTGTAAAAACGTCTTTTGTGGAAGAAGTGTTTTAAAATTAATAAATGGAATAAAAACATATATTTGACTTCATATAAGGGCCACAGGCTCAGGCACTGCCTGAGCGAGGTTTGAGCCAAAGGCTCGAGAATTTAGTTCAATTTGAGATTAAAGTTTTGTCGCAGGGTAGGTATATATTTTGTTCCATTCTTACTGCGCTGACGTGTAATTTACTTACCCTTTTTTTCACAAATGAACTTAATTCGTAATGAAGAGAAATCCACTTCATGCTAGTCAAAAAGAAAACATAGTACGTACAGTTTAATGAAAGCATAAGAGCTGAATTTGTTCTACTAAGAAATTCGGAATAAGCTTTGGCTAGGGTACTTCAACATTACGGTTTCTTTTTGTTTTTTTTCCGTTACTAATGAAGGTGTCATGAAAAGGCGATTTAATGCATTTATAAATACGGACAAAACATTTTTGGCTTATTTATATCTGTATGTGAGAGAATTTGATGATCTACTTGAGGACTTTGCCCCGGATTAATTTCTTCATGAACAAGCATTAATTAGTTGAAATGATATCACCGAAATTCTTTGAATATTTCTAAGTCTGTATATAGGCTTCTAAATTCTTTGATAAATCTGTTATCAGTTTTGTAATAGTTACCTTTATAGGTCACCGGAATTCCCTGGTAACTGTTTTGAATCATTATGCAATGTTACCTATAAGAGGGGGAGAGGGTACAAAATTTAGCAAAGCTAAGTAAATCAATAAAAATAGATAATTCTCATTAATTAAAATCATGACGTAATCGTAACAGAAGCGTACATATTGGTAGTTGGAGCGGGGGTGTCAGCTGAAATTTTTTACGGGGGGGGGGGCAAGCAAGCTTTCAATTTTTTAAAAGTTAACAACACAGAATTAATAGTTAACCAACACGGAATAATGCTCTCAAATATAGCAGGAAATATTTTGTATATTATTGGTGTTCAGGGGGAGGGGGTGGCAAATAACAAATTATACCTCCATCCCCTCTCGCCCCCCCCTCCTTTTGAGGAAAAAATCTATGCTAATGTAAATATAAAGACAAAAACTGAAGAAACTCAGCAATAATTGTTACAAAACAATCCTGTACAAGTATAGAATTTGATCCGACATATAACGGGCCTTTTCAAGTTACTTCATTATGTTATTTATTCCATCGTTTCAAACCGTTGTCTCTTGTATATAAGACACGTTTCTAGTGTCACAGAATAGCCTTGTAATCTTGCTATTAAATAGTGTTGGTGTGTCACCGAATACAATAAAGTTCAGGTTTCAAAGCACTAAAGATCAGAATGAACATTTTTTTTTTTGATTAATTTATTATTTTAAGCTAGAAAGTAAGGATGACGTACACGTTCTCAAAAGTGGCACGACTCAAAAGACGAATTTTCTTTGGGAACAACTTTTCTCATGCTTTCGTTTAAGCGCCATTTGCAGTTATTTGGTCTTGTTTCACGTCATTTTCTTTTTTTGTGCAGCTGATTGTTGTCTTTTTTCATTTCAATACAAATGAATGAAATTTTTCATCAAACAGTTCGTGGTAACGAACTGTAAGTAAGGAGCGACCCGGCTCAGTGGTAACCGAAACTCTAGAAAACGGGTTTTTGATACCAATAGATAGATCAAAAGAATCCGATTTCAATGCTGATTTAGAATATATAACTTTCATCAAGTTTAGTGCTACCCATCAAAAGTTACGCGCCTGAGAAAATATGGCTGATTTTCAATAAAAGGGGGAAAGACCCCCTAAAAGCTATAAAACCTTAATGAAAATCACACCATCATATTCAGCATATCAGAGAACCCTACTGTAGAGGTTTCAAGCTCCTATCTACAAAAATGTAGAATTTTGCATTTCTTGCCAGAAGAAAGATCACGGATGCGTGTTTATTTTTTTTTTTTTTTTTTTCCCCAGGGGTGATCGTATCGACCCAGTGGTCCTACAATATCGTGGGAGGGCTCATTGGAACGGAAATTAAAAGTTCTAGTGCCCTTTTAAAGTGACCAAAAAAATGGAGGGCAACTAGGCCCCCTCCCACGCTTATTTTTTTCCCAAAGTCACCCGATCAAAATTTTGAGATAGCCATTTTGTTTAGCATGGTCGAAAATATGATAAATATGTCTTTTAGGATGACTTAATCCCCCGAAGTCCCCAGGAGGAGGCTAAAAGTTATGAACTTTACCCAATGTTAACATATAGTATTGGTTATTGGGAAGTATACAGAAGTTTTCAGGAGGGTTTTTTTTCTGGTAGTGGGGGGGGGGTGGGTGGGTCTGGGGTTATGTTGGAGGATCTGTCCATGAAGGAAGTTTTCATGCGGGAAGGGAAATTGCCATGAAGGGGGTGCCGGACTTGCCAGCATTATTTATTGGCTATTGGGAAGTATACAGACATTTTCAGGAAGGATTTTTTTTCTGGAGGGGGGGGGGCTAGAGGAGGGGGTTACTCTGGAGAATCTTTCCGTGGAGGATGTTTCTTTGGGGTAAGGGACATTTCTATGAAGGGGGTGCCGGATTTCCAAGCATTATTTAAAAAACGATCAGAAAATTAAATAAAAAAAAACAAGTTTTTTCAACTGAAAGTAAGAAGCAACATTAGAACTTAAAACGAACAGAAATTATAACGTATGTGGGGGAATTCTCCCCCAAGTCAATACCTCGCTCTTTACGCTACAGTTTTTTTTTAGTGCTTTCAAAAGAGCTATCTATTCTAATTAAAAAGCCTTTGTGATTCAGGGGTTTGTGAATCAAATTTTTTTTTTAACTTTTAACGTAAAGAGCGTGGTATTGCCTAAGGGGAGAACCGCCTCATATACGTAATAACATATACGTAATAAAAAAAAAACAAGCGATTCGGCTCAATCGTAATCGAAACTTTTAAAAACGGAATTTTGATGTCAATAATTGCATCAAAAGAATGTGTTTATAATGCTGATTCTAAATATATAAATTTTATTAAGTTTAGTATTACTCATCAAAGGCTACGAGTCTGAGAAAATTTACCCGATTTTTTAAAGAGGGGGGAAACATCCCCTACACGTGAGAGAATTTTAATGAAAATCACACCGTCAGATTCAGCGTATCAGAAAACCCTATTACATAGGTTTCAAGCTCATATCTGCAGAAATCTGCAACTTTGTATTTTTTGCCAGAAGAAAAATATACGAATATAGAAGTTAGTTACGTAAGTTAATTTTTAATTACGTCATAACCAAATTTAGAGACATCCATTTAGCAAAAGAAAAGTAAAATTTTATGCAAATTTTGTTTACTTATTCAATGACGGTGAGCCAAAATAAAAGCTGTATTAACTAAAAAAAACGGTCAGAAATTAAATATAAAAAAAACCAGTTTTTTAAACTGAAAGTAAGGAGCGAAATTAAAACTTAAAACGAACAGAAATTATTCCGTATATGAAAGGGGCTGTCCCCTCCTCAACGCCTCGCTCTTTACGCTAAAGTTTGACTCTGTGTTTAAAACAATAAAAAACTTTAGCGTAAAGAGTGAAGCGTTGAGGAGGGGACAGCCCCTTTCATATACGGAATAATTTCTGTTCGTTTTAAGTTTTAATGTCACTCCTTAGTTTCAGTTTAAAAAAACTTTTTTTTTTTTTTTATTTAATTTCAATACAAATGTACCTAGTGTGCCTATGCCTAGTTACAGTTGTCTGTTTTTTTTTTTGTATTTTTGTTATTGGTGACCGTGCCTGTTTCTTCCAGTAATTGTGTTGCAGAGCAACATTACTGTTCTCGCAACGTTTTTCGCATGATCGGTATTCTGGAGCTCAGAAGTGGTAAGAAAAGCAAATTTGAAATTTTTTCTGGACATAGAAACTATAAAATTGAGAAATAAGTTTGTAAAACTTCCAGTAGTTTTTAGGAAAAAAAGTGCTTTTTCCTCATGTTGTACATGGCGTCAAAATACACTATTCTAGCTAGGAAAGTATACTTTTCCAGAACAGATTCATGCCGTACCCATTTAGAAAATTAAATTATCTGTCTGAGAGCTGTAAAGCAAGATTTTGTATCCCTTAAAGATTTCTTAGAAATAATTCTAGAGAAGTCAATCTTGAAGGCATAAGTCCGATTTTTTGGGTAGTTTTCTGAAAGTTTTGATTTGATAACCAAGTAATAGATGACTTGAACTTTCCTTTTTATCTGTCATTAATTAAAAAAACTTTTTCCACAAAATAAGTTTTCCAAAGAAAAGTAAAGAACTCCATTAAACAAAAAATGATCAAAAATAAAATCAAATAATCTACCAAGCGTGAAACTACCACAAATCAGAATCGATAAATAAATCAAACCCAAAACGAACAGAAATTACAATAAATAACCGAGTCAAACTCGAAACAAGCAGAAATTAACATAAGTTGGGCGCAAAACCTTATGCCTTCCCAAGGCCAGAACAAAATTTGCACTCTACCAGAACAAAATTTGTACCATAAATCATAGGCAGCGCTAGCGCGCTGCCCATGATTTATTATTTGTTTTTTTATATTGTTCCGCTTACGATGTTTTGTTGTTTCTAATGGGGTGGTATAATTATCATTTTCATTTCATCATCGTGTTTGTCAATATTACTATTGAAAATTTATGTACACCTGTAGCCTACGCATCCTTTTGCATTTGAAAACCTTCAGCTCATGGGGAGGGTGATGTAAAAGTTGGCCCAACTTTCCACCGTTTTAGGTCCGACAAAAGTAATGCCAAACATAAATAACCCCATCCTTCATGCATATAGGTATTGCAAACTTTAGTGCTGGACAATAATCAAAATGTTAATATTACTGAAATATATTGATATTTCAGCGTCACCTTGTCCCACTAGGAACTTTTGTATTGCGGCAGGAATAGGCAACAATAATCATGATGAACCGGAATCGTCAAATTTGTAAGTGGATACACAGGAAGCACTGAAAAGGCTCAGAACCCTCCCTTCCTCCCTTTGAAGAAAATTGAGAATGTTAGGAATAAAATAAGAACTAAAAATTTTTATTAGCTTGAAGAATGTACGCAACTTTCTATGGTAAGTGATGAAATGAAGCTACTTTATCCTTAGTATAACCTTTCAACGAGTCCTTTAACACTAGGATAGCATAAAAATCCGTAAAACCTTAATAATCTTCGTCTAAAATTATTACGATAATCATAAGCAAACTATTCAAAATTAGAAAACGTGGAACAAAGATAAAGACTCAAGCTTTGATAAAGTGTGAAAGGATTTAGGAAAACTTTATCAATTTGTTTTCAAAATTATTTATTTAGGGACAGAAATTAAATAGAAAGTTCAGCCAGACTCGCATATAAACGCCATGTCTAAGCGCAGACGTTAAATATAAAGCAAAAGTAAATCACAATCAGTGTCAAATTTAATCCAGTTTTTGATAGGATACCCAGCTATTGCAGGAGCTTCATACACGTTTTTTCTCGAAAGCATATGTAGTGCCCAATGTGGGATCATTTTCCCCTTTTTCATACCCTTTAGTTCCTAGTTCATGTTTTTTTTTAATTTTTGTTCTTTCTTGGTCACTTTACTGAAAACAGAAATCTGAACCCCGAAAAACTGAAAATGTTAAGCCGAAAATCTTATGAACAACCAGCAGAAAATAAAACACTAATTTATATGTATCTCAAAGGTGTTTCAATGAATCTACAATTATAATTTTCTAAGAAACTCAGCCGAGCTTAGTTTTCAGCAAAGTACTAGTTTCATAATTCTACAGATTTTGGAAAATATCACGAGTCAGCTTATTTGAGTTATTTTTGTTGATATATCATGCGTAATCTGCGAAGGAATAATTTGTTTTGGCTTTAAGTTTCAACTTTGCTCTTAGTTACGTAAGAAAACTTTTTAAAGTTAGTTTTGGCTCGTTTGTTTTTAAGAACACACACAGTAAACCTTAAAAAAAGATCTTACTTTTAATCTAGGTAATAAAACTGAAGAAGTCAATATAATCTTTGTTAAAATAGGATAGTAAACATAGGTTCTACTTGCTACCTCTGTTAAACTTTCCCATAAAATAGTGCAATTTTGTCACATAGCTAAACAGTCCGAGGGGTGTGTTGCCACTAGTATCTTCAAGAATTTGCGCATAAGAAATTCAGTTATTACCATGAAAATAATTGATAAAGTTTTTTTTATTAGGCAGTTTTCACACAAGAGGGGGATTGTAAAACTTCAATTAGTGTCCGACCCTTAAGACTGTAATAATACCCTGTTTGTGCTTCCCAGCCGTTTCCACACCAGAAATGGTGAAATTGGACGATTGTCGGTGCCAAATGGTACTTTGCGACGGAATTATAAAGAGAAGTATACAAGAGGCGTGCGGAGAGAGGCCGTATATTCAAATGAGCCATTATATATATACCCCCGATCTTAGGGTAACTTGCTAGTCCTGGTAGAAAAAATAATTAGAAAAGAAATTATCGAGGTACATGATAACCACAAAAAAAACGATTTTCCCTGTTCTGCAAGATAATGGGCTCAGAACCTCCAGTTGAGGAAACAGACCGCGAAAAATTTATTGCCTATTTAATCAGAAAATGTCACTTTGTAGTGGAACGACGACTTATCAAAAATCTCGGTAATCACTGTATTGTATTGTATTGACCATTGACGCCATTATCAGCAGACAAATTTTGAAAAAAGGCGGAGCCCATTCTTGCCACGTTCTAGTTTGTTTTTTTTTTTCAAAAAGGAGGACTCAAAATCTCTTTTTAATGGTCTTAGAAAATGAAATATCGATTAGCTATATTAGAATTTGCATTTTCGGCATATTGACAATCTTTGGGCTAATTTTATGTCTTGTGGCGTAAAATTGCCGAAAACGCCACCTTACTGTGGTATTTCAAGAAAAGGGACTAAAAAAAAATCATGTTTAGGGTTTTAGATCTCGAAGCACCTATTGACCCTCTTAGAAGTCCCATTTTCTGACATTTCGACCCTCTTTGGGCAAAAACTGACGTTTAGAGGTGCAAAATGGCAGGAAACACCATTTTTCTGTTGCACGATCTCTCTCATAACTTAACAACTGAATTAGATAAGTCAAATTCCATTCAAGTGAGCCCTCTCCCTGGTTTCTGTAGCCACTGGTTCGACACGAGTACCCCTGGGGCGAAAAAAGAAAAAAAATTGAGACATATCATTGTGTTCCAGGCAAACAAAGGGATTTTCCTTATTGTTCGAGTCGGAGGACTGTAATTCACCCTAACATGGTTTTCGATCATGGTTAACTCAATCAAGCACGATTGAATGTCGATATACGGACTTTTTATTTTGAGGGGGATTTACCAAGGGGAGAATATCCGTATAGAGGAAAGTTTCCGGGGGACTTTTCAACAGGAAATTTTTAATTTCCTCTACACGGAATCCTCTACACGGATATTCTCCCCTTGGAAAATCCCCTTTCAAAATAAAAAGTCCGTATATTTCCAAACAACAAATACTATTTGAAAGCAATGGGTAAATTGCATGACTTACAGCCCTGTCCTCAGAAGCATAGTTATTGGACATTTTACAATGCTGAACAAAATGGCTATTTCAAAAATTTGACCGGGTGGCTTTGGAGAAAAAAGGGATGCTTAAGGGGAGCTACTTGCCCTCCAATCTTTTTGGTCACTTAAAAAATGCACCAGAACTTTTAGTTTCTGTTTTAATAAGCCCTCTCCTGGTTTTCTAGGACTATTGGCTCAATACGATCACTCTTGGAAAAAATTGCAAAAATTAACAAATAAGCACGCATCCGTGATCTTTCTTCTTTCAAAAAAAAAAAAAAAAAAAAACGTATTTTCGTAGATAGGAGCTTGAAACCTCTACAGCAGGGTTCTGTTAAATACTGTATCTGAAGGTGAATTAATATATTTGGAGTTAGCATGAAAATCTATTTTCTTTGATGAATTAGTTGTTATCAAAATTCCTTATTTGAAAGATTTAGTTGCTATTCGGCCGAGTTGCTCCTTAATTACAATTTGCTACCACGAACTGTTTGATAACTTATCTTAAAGGTAATAACTACAATAAATGTGAGGACCTCATTCTCGGAGCATTGTTGTGAAATGTATACGGTTAAAAGTGTTGGCTGGGACATATTTTACGGATGAAGGATAGCAGATTGTTAAAGATTGTGCTTTTTGACCATTCACCTGGAACAAAACGAAATAGAAGTTGGAATAGACTAGGGTGAAGGAGGAGATTGTGGAGCTATCTTGGCCTCAGGCGGCATAATGATGCTAATAGTAGCGATAGTAGTGGCAGTAGTAGTAGTAGTAGTGGAAGTTGTATCAGTAGTGGTAGTAGTAGAAGTGGTAGTAGCAGCGAAAGTAGTAGTAGTATTAACAGCAGCAGTAGTAGTAGCAGCAGTAGCAGTAGAATTAAAATTGTGTATTCTTTTCCTAAATGTAAAATCATGTGCAGCGCAATAGTGCTACCTAAGTAAAGAACGATATTGGCACAATGTATTATTGTTTTTTTGTTTTTATCTTTTTCTTTTTCCATACCAGGGGACCTCGTATCGGAGAAGTTGTCGTAGGAACTTCGAAAAGGGCTCATTTGAATGGAAATTGGAGTGGCTAGTGCCCTTTTTAATAGTCGAAAGTGATTGGAGGGCAACTAGCCCCCTCCCCCCGTGCCCCTCATTCCCCCAAACACATCCCATTAAAATTTTGAGATAGCCATTTTGTTCGGCGTAGTTGATTTCCAGATAGAAAATATGTTTATGAGGAGGTCACTCTCCCGAAATCCTCAGGGCAAGGGTTTTAAGTTATGCCCTGGGGGCATGTAAG
Organism: Artemia sinica; assembly: GCA_027921565.1. Classification (NCBI taxonomy): domain Eukaryota; kingdom Metazoa; phylum Arthropoda; class Branchiopoda; order Anostraca; family Artemiidae; genus Artemia; species Artemia sinica. Next base: position 40,335,910 of record CM051270.1, read on the forward strand.
AACAATGTTGGCACAGTGTATTATTTATGATTTTTTCCTTTAGACCATGGCATTTCGTATCGAAGAAGTTGTCGTAGAAACTTTGAAAAGGGCTCATTCAATTGGAAATTGGAGTAGCTTGTGCCCTTTTTAATAGTCGAAAGTGATTGGAAGGCAACTAACACCCCTTCCACGCCCACCATTTCCCAAAACACATCCAATCAAAATTTTGAGATAGCCATTTTGTTCAGCGTAGTTGATTTCCAGATAGAAAATATGTTTTGAGGAGGTCACTCCTCCACAACCCTCAGGGCAAGGGTTTTAAGTTATGCCCTTGGGGCATATAAGGTTTTTATAGAAGACATTGTCGTAGAAGCTTAAAAAAAAGTCTCATTCGATTGGAAATTCAAAGGGCTAATGCCATTTTTAGCAGTCGAAAGTGATTGGAGGGCAACTAACCCTCCTCTCACGCCCACCTTTCCCCCAAACACATCCGATCAAAATTTTGGGACAGCCATTTTATTCAACATAGTTTTAAGTTCTGGAAATTAGGTCTTTGAGGATGACAACCCCCCATAGCCCTCAGGGCGAGGGTTGTAAGTTATGCCTTGGGGGCATATGAGGTTTTTATAGAACGCGTTGTCGTAAAAACTTCAAAAAGGGCTCATTGGATTGGAAATTGAAATGGCTAATGCCCTTTTTAATAGTCGAAAGTGATTGGAAGGTAACTAATACCTCTTTCACGCCCACCATTTCCCTAAACACATCCAATCAAAATTTTGAGATAGCCATTTTGTTTCCACGCAGTTTAAAGTTCAGGAAATTATACCTCTGAGCAGGACACTCCCCCACAGTCTTCAAGGCAAGGGTTATAAGTTATGCCGTGGGGGCATATAAGGATTTTACTGAAATCTTTGTCGTAGAAACTTGAAAAAGTGCTCATTCGATTCGAAATTTAACGGGCTAGGCCCCTTTTTAATAGTCGAAAGTGATTTGAGGGTAACTAACCCCCCTCTCACGCCCACCTTTTCTCCAAACACATCCAATCAAAATTTTTAGATAGCCATTTTATTAAACGTAGTTGAAAGTTTTGGAAATTAGGTCTTTAAGGATTACAACCCCTCCCCCCCCCCACAGCCCTCAGGGCAAGGGTTGTAAGCTATGCCGTGGGGGCATATGAGGTTTTTATGAAAGCGTTGTCGTAAAAACTTCAAAAGGGCTCATTCAATTGAAAATTGAAAGGGCTAGTGCCTTTTATAATAGTTGAAAGTGATTGGAAAGCGATTAAAGCCCCTCTCACGCTCACTATTTTCCCAAAGACATCCAATCAAAATTTTGAGATATCCATTTCGTTCAACGTAGTTGAAAGTTCTGTAAATTAGGTCTTTTAGGATGATAACCCCCTCAGAGCCCTCACTGCAATGGTTGTAAGTTATGTCCTGGTGGCATATAAGGTTTATATAGAAAGTTGTTGTAGAAATTTCAAAAAGGGCTCATTTGATTAGAAATTGTAATTACCCTTTTTAATAGTCGAAAGTGAGTGGAGAGTTATTAACCCGCCTCTCACACCCACCATTTTCCCAAAAACATTCAATCAAAATTTTGAGATAGCCATTTTGTTCAACGTAGTTGAAAGCTCTTGAAATTATGTATTTAAGGATGATAAACCCCTAAGAGCCTCCAGGGCAAAGGTTATAAGTTATGCCCTGGGGGCATGTAAGGTTTTTATAGATAGAGTTATCGTAAAACTTCAAAAGGGGTTCATTCAATTGGAAATTAATATGAGTAGGGTTCAAAACCCCTATGTTTTCCAAAAACCAGAACATAATTTGTACTTTACTGAAAAAATTCAAATAATTCTAAGGAAAAAAATTTGCATTGTCAGTTTAATATACATATGCTGATATTTATTACTTAAAATCTTAATTATTTTTATTTTTTAAAGTTATAAAATTGAAAACATTTAATAGAATTTTTTCAAAGCCTTGTTATATGATATGTGAACTATTTTGTATAAAAGGACTGTTTCAAAGTATCTTTTGGATATATTTCAGGAAAACACGACGTGTTTGTGTGTATGTGTGTGTGTTTGTGTCTGGGGGGGGGGGGGGTAGCTGAGCTCTGATCACTTTGCCTCTTAAAATGGGCACTAGAAATTACGATTACCAATCCAAAGAATCCCCTCCAAAGCATATATGACCACCCCTTTTATAAGAACCTTATATGCCCCAAGGGCATATTTACAACCCTTTCCCTGAGAGCTGTAGGGGGGGGGGCTATCTTCCTCAGAGACACAATTCCCAAGACCTTTAACTACAATGAATAAAATTGCTATCTCCAAATTTTTGATTGGAGGTGTTAAGTAAAATGGTGAGCGTGGAGATGGGGGAGGCTACTATGCCCTCATAAAACAACTTACAACCCTATCTCCAGGACGCTGGGGGGTTGTGTCATCCCTAGAGACATTACTAGATGTTCTTTGGACTATTTTAAAAAAACCACTATTTCATAATTTCAATCAGATGTATTTGGTAGAGGGAGGGGTTGTAGTAGAGGGGGTGTGTGTTTAAATACCCTCCATCACTTTTGACACAAAAAAAGGAGAACTAGAACTTCCAATTTTCAACCAAATGAGTCTCTTCTAAAGTTAAACAACCAGAAATAGGTTTTTGAGGAGGTCACTCCCCCACAACCCTCAGGGCAAGGGTTTTAAGTTATGCCCTGGGGGCATATAAGAACGATGTTGGCACAATGTATTATTTATTATTTTGTCCTTTAGACCAGGGCACTTCGTATCGAAGAAGTTGTCGTAGAAACTTTGAAAAGGGCTCATTCAATTGAAAATTGGAGTGGCTTGTGCCCTTTTTGATAGTTGAAAGTGATTGAAAGGCAACTAACACCCCTTCCACGCCCACCATTTCCCTAAGCCCATCCAATCAAAATTTTGAGATAGCCATTTTGTTCAGCGTAGTTGATTTCCAGATAGAAAATATGTTTGGAGGAGTTTACTCCCCCACAACCCTTAGGGCAACCCTTAGGGCACAATGTATTATTAATTATTTTTTCCCTTTAGACCAGGGCACTTCGTATCGAAGAAGTTGTCGTAGAAACTTTGAAAAGGGCTCATTCAATTGGAAATTGGAGTAGCTTGTGCCCTTTTTAATAGTCGAAAGTGATTGGAAGGCAACTAACACCCCTTCCACGCCCACCATTTCCCAAAACACATCCAATCAAAATTTTGAGATAGCCATTTTGTTCAGCGTAGTTGATTTCCAGATAGAAAATATGTTTGGAGGAGGTTACTCCCCCACAACCCTCAGGGCAAGGGTTTTAAGTTATGCCCTTGGGGCATATAAGGTTTTTATAGAAGACATTGTCGTAGAAGCTTAAAAAAAAGTCTCATTCGATTGGAAATTCAAAGGGCTAATGCCATTTTTAGCAGTCGAAAGTGATTGGAGGGCAACTAACCCTCCTCTCACGCCCACCTTTCCCCCAAACACATCCGATCAAAATTTTGGGACAGCCATTTTATTCAACATAGTTTTAAGTTCTGGAAATTAGGTCTTTGAGGATGACAACCCCCCATAGCCCTCAGGGCGAGGGTTGTAAGTTATGCCTTGGGGGCATATGAGGTTTTTATAGAACGCGTTGTCGTAAAAACTTCAAAAAGGGCTCATTGGATTGGAAATTGAAATGGCTAATGCCCTTTTTAATAGTCGAAAGTGATTGGAAGGTAACTAATACCTCTTTCACGCCCACCATTTCCCTAAACACATCCAATCAAAATTTTGAGATAGCCATTTTGTTTCCACGCAGTTTAAAGTTCAGGAAATTATACCTCTGAGCAGGACACTCCCCCACAGTCTTCAAGGCAAGGGTTATAAGTTATGCCGTGGGGGCATATAAGGATTTTACTGAAATCTTTGTCGTAGAAACTTGAAAAAGTGCTCATTCGATTCGAAATTTAACGGGCTAGGCCCCTTTTTAATAGTCGAAAGTGATTTGAGGGTAACTAACCCCCCTCTCACGCCCACCTTTTCTCCAAACACATCCAATCAAAATTTTAGATAGCCATTTTATTAAACGTAGTTGAAAGTTTTGGAAATTAGGTCTTTAAGGATTACAACCCCTCCCCCCCACAGCCCTCAGGGCAAGGGTTGTAAGCTATGCCGTGGGGGCATATGAGGTTTTTATGAAAGCGTTGTCGTAAAAACTTCAAAAGGGCTCATTCAATTGAAAATTGAAAGGGCTAGTGCCTTTTATAATAGTTGAAAGTGATTGGAAAGCGATTAAAGCCCCTCTCACGCTCACTATTTTCCCAAAGACATCCAATCAAAATTTTGAGATATCCATTTCGTTCAACGTAGTTGAAAGTTCTGTAAATTAGGTCTTTTAGGATGATAACCCCCTCAGAGCCCTCACTGCAATGGTTGTAAGTTATGTCCTGGTGGCATATAAGGTTTATATAGAAAGTTGTTGTAGAAATTTCAAAAAGGGCTCATTTGATTAGAAATTGTAATTACCCTTTTTAATAGTCGAAAGTGAGTGGAGAGTTATTAACCCGCCTCTCACACCCACCATTTTCCCAAAAACATTCAATCAAAATTTTGAGATAGCCATTTTGTTCAACGTAGTTGAAAGCTCTTGAAATTATGTATTTAAGGATGATAAACCCCTAAGAGCCTCCAGGGCAAAGGTTATAAGTTATGCCCTGGGGGCATGTAAGGTTTTTATAGATAGAGTTATCGTAAAACTTCAAAAGGGGTTCATTCAATTGGAAATTAATATGAGTAGGGTTCAAAACCCCTATGTTTTCCAAAAACCAGAACATAATTTGTACTTTACTGAAAAAATTCAAATAATTCTAAGGAAAAAAATTTGCATTGTCAGTTTAATATACATATGCTGATATTTATTACTTAAAATCTTAATTATTTTTATTTTTTAAAGTTATAAAATTGAAAACATTTAATAGAATTTTTTCAAAGCCTTGTTATATGATATGTGAACTATTTTGTATAAAAGGACTGTTTCAAAGTATCTTTTGGATATATTTCAGGAAAACACGACGTGTTTTGTGTGTATGTGTGTGTGTTTGTGTCTGGGGGGGGGGGGGTAGCTGAGCTCTGATCACTTTGCCTCTTAAAATGGGCACTAGAAATTACGATTACCAATCCAAAGAATCCCCTCCAAAGCATATATGACCACCCCTTTTATAAGAACCTTATATGCCCCAAGGGCATATTTACAACCCTTTCCCTGAGAGCTGTAGGGGGGGGGCTATCTTCCTCAGAGACACAATTCCCAAGACCTTTAACTACAATGAATAAAATTGCTATCTCCAAATTTTGATTGGAGGTGTTAAGTAAAATGGTGAGCGTGGAGATGGGGGAGGCTACTATGCCCTCATAAAACAACTTACAACCCTATCTCCAGGACGCTGGGGGGTTGTGTCATCCCTAGAGACATTACTAGATGTTCTTTGGACTATTTTAAAAAAACCACTATTTCATAATTTCAATCAGATGTATTTGGTGAAGGGAGGGGTTGTAGTAGAGGGGGTGTGTGTTTAAATACCCTCCATCACTTTTGACACAAAAAAAGGAGAACTAGAACTTCCAATTTTCAACCAAATGAGTCTCTTCTAAAGTTAAACAACCAGAAATAGGTTTTTGAGGAGGTCACTCCCCCACAACCCTCAGGGCAAGGGTTTTAAGTTATGCCCTGGGGGCATACAAGAACGATGTTGGCACAATGTATTATTTATTATTTTGTCCTTTAGACCAGGGCACTTCGTATCGAAGAAGTTGTCGTAGAAACTTTGAAAAGGGCTCATTCAATTGAAAATTGGAGTGGCTTGTGCCCTTTTTGATAGTTGAAAGTGATTGAAAGGCAACTAACACCCCTTCCACGCCCACCATTTCCCTAAGCCCATCCAATCAAAATTTTGAGATAGCCATTTTGTTCAGCGTAGTTGATTTCCAGATAGAAAATATGTTTGGAGGAGTTTACTCCCCCACAACCCTTAGGGCAACCCTTAGGGCACAATGTATTATTAATTATTTTTTCCTTTAGACCAGGGCACTTCGTATCGAAGAAGTTGTCGTACAAAATTCGAAAAGGGCTCGTTCAATTGGAAATTGGAGTGGCTGGTGCCCTTTTTAATAGTCGAAAGTGATTGGAAGGCAACTAACAACCCTTCCACGCCCACTATTTCCCTAAACACATCCAATCAAAATTTTGAGATAGCCATTTTGTTCAGCGTAGGTGATCTCTAGATAGAAAATATGTTTTTGAGGAGGTCACTCCCCCAAAACTCTCGGGGCGTGGGTTTTAAGTATGCCCTGGGGGCATATAAGGTTTTTATAGAAGGCGCTTTCGTAGAAACTTCAAAAAAGGCTCATTCGATTGGAAATTCAAAGGGCTAGTACCCTTTTTAATAGTCGAAAGTAACTGGGGAGCATCTAACCCTCCTCTCTCGCCTACCTTTTCCCCAAACACATCCAATCAAAATTTTGAGATAGCCATTTTATTCAACGTAGTTTTAAGTTCTGGAAATTAGGTCTTTGAGGATGACAACCCCCCACAGCCCTCAGGGCAAGGGTTGTAAGTTATGCCCTGGGGGCATATAAGGGTTTTATAGAACGAGTTGTCGTAGACTTCAACAAGGGTTCATTCGATTGGAAACTGAAATGGCTAGTACCCTTTTTAATAGGCGAAAGTGATTGGAAGGCAACTAACCCCCCTTCCACGCCCACCATTTCCCCAAACACATCCAATCAAAATTTTGAGATAGCCATTTTGTTCCACGCAGTTTAAAGTTCAGGAATTTATACCTTTGAGCATGAAACTCCCCCCCCCCCACAGTCTTCAGGGAAAGGGTTATAAGTTATGCCCTGGGGGCATATAAGTTTTTTTTTAATCTTTGTTGTAGAAACTTGAAAACAGGCTCATTCGATTGGAAATTGAAAGGGCTAGTGCCCTTTTTAATAATTGAAAGTGATTTGAGGGCAACTAACCCTCCTCTCACGCCCACCTTTTCCCCAAACACATCCAATCAAAATTTTTGATAGTCCTTTTATTCAAGGTAGCTGAAAGTTTTGGAAGTTAGGTCTTAAAAGATGAAAACCCCTCCCCCCCCACAGCCCTCAGGGCAAGGGTTTTAAGTTATGCCCTGGGGGCATATAAGAACTATGTGGGCACAATGTATTATTTATTATTTTTTTCCTTTAGACCAGGGCACTTCTTATCGAAGAAGTGGTCATAGGAACTTTGAAAAGAGCTTATTCAATTGGAAATTGGAGTGGGTTGTGCCCTTTTTAATAGTCTAAAGTGATTGGAAGGCAACTAACACCCCTTCCACGCCCATCATTTCCCTTAACACATCCAATCAAAATTTTGAGATAGCCATTTTGTTCAGCGTAGTTGATTTCCACATAGAAAATATGTTTTTGAGGTGGTAACTCCCCCAAAACCCTCAGTGCATGGGTTTTAAGTTATACCCTGGGGTCATGCAAGGTTTTTAATGAAGGCGCTGTCGTAGAAACTTCAAAAAAGGCTCATTCGATTGGAAATTCAAGAGGCGAGTTTCTTTTTAATAGTCGAAAGTGATTGGAGGGCAACTAACCCCGTCTCACGCCCACCTTTTCCCCAAACACATCCAATCAGAAATTTTAGATAGTTATTTTATTCAACGTATTTGAAAGTTTTGTAAATTAGGTCTTTAAGGATGACAAAAAGTTTTTTTTAATTAATCTTAAATAAGGATGAGCGGTATCTCCCCATTTTTGGTGTCATTATTATTCGTCTGAAGTTTTAACATCACCCTTTAGTTTCAAATTAAACATGCTAATTTTTTAGCATTAATTGGTTTGTTTTTTAATGCTTAAAAGCTAAATGTTACCAGCGTTTGAAAGATTTTGTGTTTACAAACAAATTTGTTTCAAAAAACCAGCATGTTTTACCATTTAAATTCCAAGCATGGACTGCAAGCCAAAGGGTCAAAACTTAAAATTTTGAAGCTAACCCTCACCCCGAAAGAAATCTCCTGGAGGTATGATCCATATCAACTAACTATCATACTGTATTTTCACTCCTGTAGTAGGTAACTTTTTTTTATAAACAAATTTTTTATGAACTACTATATATTCATCCTATTTTATTTCATTAGCATTAACCAAACTTGACTTTCTAGAAAGGCCCGCATAATGACTTTTTAGGAAGGCCCGCATACCAACATTCTTTTCTTCCAACGCTTGGTTTCGTAAAGAGTAATTTGCAAAAGATCTGTTACAGCAAACATGAATATGAATATGGATTCCATATATGAATCCCCATACATGTATATTTAGAAAGTGTTTAGCTGATGAAGACATCCCAGTCTTATCGTTTATTGTCAATTTATTTCTTATTTTTCTGCAACTTATCACTTTTTCCAAAGCTCTTTGCTCCAGATACGAGACTGGATAAGCAGATAATAGAGATGAGTTCAAAATAAGCCGCAAATGGAATTTTTCGGCATCCATCCTACTCTATTTACCAAAACCTTGATATTTGTCATGTTTGTCACGGGGACTGGTCAATTAACTCAATTCACATGGAAAAAACTTCCTTATCTGAATGTTTCCTGATAAAACTGGATATAGCGAAATACCGATTCAGTAATTCGTTTTAATGATGAGAAGTTTTTTATTCTTTTAAAAAATAAAGTTGTGAGACAGAGTCAAACTTTAGCGTAAAGAGCGAGGCGTTGAGGAGGGGACAGCCCCTTTCATATACGGAATAATTTCGGTTCGTTTTAAGTTTTAATGTCGCTCCTTACTTTCAGTTAAAAAAACTTGTTTTTTTTATTTAATTTTTGAACGTTTTTGAATAAATGCAGGTTTTGATCTTGGCTAACCGTATATGAATAATTAAAACAAAATTTTCGTATTAATTTACTTTTATTTGGTTAAATGGCTTTCTCGAAACTTGTTTAATTTTATTTACGAACGTTTTTATTAGTAATAAATATTTGTAACTTACGAATTAACTTACGTAACAAACTTCTATATTCATATATTTTTAATACATATATTAGGGGGTTCGCCCCCTAGTCAATTCCTTGCTATTTAAGCGAAAGTTCGAATTTTGTTCCAATTCTTAAAAAATGACCGCTTAATCACAAAGGCCGTTAATTAGAATAAATAGCTTTTATGAAAGTACTAAAAAAATCTTTGGCTTAAAGAGCGAGGTATTGACTAGGGGTGAACACAATCATATATGTAATATTTTCTGTTCGTTTAAAGTTTTGATGTTGCTGCTGTTGCAGTTGAAAAACTTGTTTTTTTATATTTAATTTCTGATCTTTTTTTAGATAATACTGGGAAGTCAGGCGTCCCCTTCATAGCAATGTCCCTTCCCTCATGAAAACTTCCTTCATGGAAAGATCCTCCCACACAACCCCCGACCCGCCCCCCCCCCACTACCAGGAAAAATCTCCCCTGAAAACGTCTGTATACTTCCCAATAACCAATGCTATATGTTAACATTGGGTAAAGTTCATAACTTTCAGCCCTCCCCCCGGGAACTTCGGGGGATTAAGTCATCCTAAAAGACATACTTATAATATTTTTGGACATGCTGAACAAAATGGCTATCTCAAAATTTTGATCAGGTGACTTTGGAAAAAATGAGCGTGGGAGGGGACCTAGTTGCCCTCCATTTTTTTGGTCACTTAAAAAGGGCACTAGAACTTTTAATTTCCATTCCAATGAGCCCTCCCATGATATTTTAGGACCACTGGGTCGATACGATCACCCCTGGAAAAAAAAAACAACAACAAAAAACAAATAAACACGCACCCGTGATCTTTCTTCTGGCAAAAAATGCAAAATTCCACATTTTTGTAGATAGGAGCTTGAAACCTCTACAGTGGGGTTCTCTGATACGCGGAATATGATGGTGTGATTTTCATTAAGGTTCTATAGCTTTTAGGGGATCTTTTCCCCTTTTTTTCGAAAATCAGCCAAATTTTCTCAGGCGCGTAACTTTTGATGGGTATGATTAAACTTGATGAAACTTATATATTTGAAATCAGCATTAAAATATGATTCTTTTGATGTATCTATTTGTACCAAAATACCGTTTTCTAGAGTTTCGGTTACCATTGAGCCGGGTCGCTCCTTACTTACAGTTCGTTACAACGAACTGTTTGATTGTTTAAAAAAGTAACCTCGCAAGTTGGTCATTCGATATATTATGAATGAGAGTCACAATTGACACTGCGGTTGTTTTTAAATGTGATTATAAAAAAACAAGTTTTTTTAACTGAAAGTAAGGAGCGACATTAAAACTTAAAACGAAAAGAAATTATTCCATATATAAAAGGGGCTGTCCCCTCCTCAATGTCTCGCTCTTTACGCTAAAGTTACAATCTTTCTCAAAACTCTTTTTTTTAAACAATAAAAACTTTAGCGTAAAGAGCGAGGCGTTGAGGAGGGGAGAGCCCCTTTCATATACGGAATAATTTCTGTTCGTTTTAAGTTTTGATGTCGCTCCTTACTTTTAGTTAAAAAACTTTTTTTTATTTAATTTTTGATTGTTTTTAAACAATGCTGGAAATTCCGACGCCCCCTTCATAGCAATGTCCATTCCCCCATGAAAACCTCCTCCGTGGAAAGATCCTCCCACATAACCCCCGACCCATTGACTTGGGGGTGAACCTCCCAAGGGTATTGGTATTGATTGGGCTCGAACCCCCTCATATACGTAATAATTTCTGTTCGTTCTAAGTTTTAATGTTGTTTCTTACTTTCAGTTGAAAAAATTTGTTTTTTTTAATTTAATTTTTGATAGTTTTTTAAATAATGCTGGGAAATCCAATGCCCCCTTCACAGAAATGTCCCTTACCGCAAGGGAACATTCTCCATGGAAAGATTATACCACGTAACCCACATTTTTGCAGATAGGAGCTTGAAACTTCTACAGTAGGGTTCTCTGATACGTTGAATTCGATGGTGTAATTTTCATTAAAGTTCTATGACTTTTAGTGGGTGTTTTCCCCTCTTTTCTAAAACTAATTAAAACAACTTTTTCCATAAAATAAGTTTTTCAAAGAAAAGTAAAGATCTCCATTAAACAAAAAATGAGCAAAAATAAAATCAATTAATCTACCAAGCGAGATCAGCATCGATAAATAAATGAAACCCAAAACGAACAGAAATTACAATAAATAACCGAGTCAAACTCAAAACGAGCAGATATTAACATAAGTTGGGCTCAAAACCCCTATGCCTTCCCAAGGCCTGAACATAATTTGAACTTACTGAAAAAATATAAATGTTTTTACTTTTATAACTTTAATAAATCAAATAATATTAACATTTTGATTACTAAAAATCAGTATATGTATATTAAACTTACAATGCACATTTATTTGTGTTTTTTTTTCAGTAAAGTGCAAATTATGTTCTGGTCTTGGGAAGGCATAGGGGTTTTGAGCCTAACTTATGTTAATTTCTACTCGTTTTGAGCTCGTTTTAATTTCTGCTCGTTTTGAGTTTGACTCGGTTATTTATTGTAATTTCTGTTTTTTTTTGGGTTCTATTTATTTATCGATGCTGATTTGTGGTAGTTTCACGCTTGGTAGATTATTTGATTTTACTTTTGCTCATTTTTTGTTTAATGGAATTCTTTACTTTTTTTGAAAAACTTATTTTGTGGAAAAGTTGTTTTAGTTAATTTCTGTACGTTTTATATTGACATAGTCTTTTCAGGGAAAAAAAAAATTCTTTAAATCTTTTCGTTTTTTTAAGAATTTATAGTTTGGCCTGCTATTTGTATGCTGGAGAAAAATTTTCAGCGATTTTTAACAACATACACCCTTTTAAAAATCTGGACACCAATAGTAGTGTTTAATTTAGTTTCATACCTCCTCTAGTTGACCTGGAATGGAAAACTTGATACCATTCGCCATAAAATCTGTTTACTTTCTTTGATAGCTTGGATACACTTACGCTATTTTGATTTGGTTAAATTTTAAGAGCAGAAGTAGCCCCAAAAGTTTGAACATAATACCCTCAGTCGTTCTTAGGATACTACAGAGATGCCTTATTGGGAATTAGAATTAACACAGTGCATTATGATTTAATCTTAAGGCAACGTTTAGTTTTCAAACATAATGGGAAAATGGGAGGGTGGGCGTGGGAGGGGGATTAGTTGCCCTTCAATCACTATCGACTATTAAGAAGGTCATCAGCCCTTTCCATTTTCAATCGATTGAGCCCTTTTCGAAGTTCCCACGACAACTCCTTCGATACGAAGTGCCCTGGTCTACAAAAAAAAAAAAAAAAAAAAAAAAAAAAAAAAAAAAAAAAAAATTAACCCACATCGATCTTAACTATAAAAATGTTAAGCCTTCCAATCACTTTCTACTATTAAAAAGGGCACTAGGCCTTTCCATTTCTAATCGAATGAGCCCTTTTTGAAACGACAACGCTTTCTAAAAACACCTTATATACCCCCAGGGCATAAATTACAACCCTTACCCTAAGGGCTGTTAGGGTGGTTGTCATCCTCTAAGACCTAATTTCCATAACTTTCAACTACGTTAAACAAAATGGCTATCTCAAAATTTGATTGGATGTGTTTCGGGAAATGGTGGGCGTGAGAGGGGCCCTCCAATAACTTTCAACTGTTAAAAAAGGCACTAGCCCTTTAAATTTCCAATCAAATGAGCCTTTTTGAAGTTACTACGACAACACTTTCGATACAAACCTTATCAGCCCCCAGGCTGATAAGGTTTCGCCCTCCAATAACTTTCAACTGTTAAAAAAGGCACTAGCCCTTTAAATTTCCAATCAAATGAGCCTTTTTGAAGTTACTACGACAACACTTTCGATACAAACCTTATCAGCCCCCAGGGCATAACTTACAACCCTTGCCCAGAAGGCTGGGGTGGGGGTTGTCATCCTCAAAGACCTAATTTCCAGAACTTTCTATGACGTTGAACAAAATGAATATCTGAAAATTTTGATTGGTTGTGTTCGGAGGAATGGTGGGCGTGAGAGGGGGGTTAGTTACCCTCCAATCGCTTTCGACTATTAAAAAGGGCACTAGCCCTCTCGATTTCCAATTGAATGAGCCCTGTTTGAAGTTTTTACGACAAATCTATCTATAAAAACCTTATATGCCCTAAGGGCATATCTTACAAACTTTGCCCTGGGGGCTCTGGGGGGTTTCTCATCCTTAAATACATTATTTCCAGATTTTTCAACTAAGTTGAACAATATGGCTAGCTATAAACTTTAATTGAATGTTCTTGGGGAAATGGTGGGCGTGAGAGGGGGGTTAATTACTCTCCACTCACTTTTGACTATTAAAAAGGGCAATTTCAATTTCCAATCAAATGATCTCTTTTTGAAATTCCTACAACATCTTTCTATATAAACCTTATATGCCCTCAGGGCATAACTTAAAACCCTTACACTGAGGGCTCTGAGGGGGTTATCATCCTAAAATACCTAATTTCCAGAACTTTCAAATACGTTGAACAAAATGGATATCTCAAAGTTTTGATTGGATGTGTTTGGGAAAATGGTGGGCGTGAGAGGGGCGTTAGTCGCTCTCCAATCTCTTTCAACTATTAAAAAAGGCACGAGCCCTTTTAATTTCCAATTGAACGAGCCCTTTTGAAGTCTCTACGACAACGCTTTCAATAAAAAACTTATATGCACTTAGGGCATAACCTACAACCCTTGCCCTGAGAGCTTTGGTGTGGAAGGGGTTGTCATCCTTAAAGACCTAATTTCCAAAACTTTCAACTACGTTCAATAAAATGGCTATCTAAAATTTTTTATTGGATGTGTTTGAGGGAAAAGGTGGGCGTGAGAGGGGGGTTAGTTGCCCTCAAATCATTTTCGACGATCAAAAAGGGCACTAGCCTTTTAAATTTCCAATCGAATGAGCCCCTTTTCAAGTTTCTACGACAAAGATTTCAATAAAAACCTTATATTCCCCCAGGGCATAACTTATAGCCCTTGCCCTGAAGACTGTGGGAGGAGTGCCCTGCTCAAAGGTATAATTTCCTGGACTTTGAAGTGCGTGGAACAAAATGCCTATCTCAGAATTTTTATTGGACGTGTTTGGGGAAATGTTGGGCGTCGAAGGGGTGTTAGTTGCCTTCCAATCACTTTCGACTATTAAAAAGGGCAGTAGCCATTTCAATTTCAAATTGAATGAGCCATTTTTGAAGTTTCTACAACAACACGTTCAATAAAAACCTTATATGCACCCACGACATGTCTTACAACCCTTGCCCTGGGGGCTAGTTGCCTTCCAATCACTTTCGACAATTAAAAAAGACACTAGCCACTCCAATTTCCAATCGTATGAGTCCTTTTCGAATTTTTCTACGACAACTCCTTCGATACGAAGTGCCCTGGTCTAAGACCACGAAAAATATAAATAATACATTGTGCCCACATCGTTCTTTACTTAGGCAGTGCGATTGCGCTGCCTATGATAAGGCAAATTTTCTCAGGCGCATAACTTTTGATGGGTAAGACTAAACTTATACATTTGAAATCACCGTAAAAGTCTGATTCTTTTGATATATCTATTGGCATCAAAATTCCGTTTTTTAGAGTGTCGGTTACTATTGAGCCGGGTGGCTCCCTACTTACAGTTCGTTACCACGAACTGTTTGATTTTTTTTCACCATTTTGACTGCAATTATGTCTCCCGAGTGTAGCAAAAACTCATTTGATTAGCCAGAAAATATATGCCTTATCATTAGATAAGTCTTATCATATCTACGTGCTTTTTATTAGTTCTACCATTCGTAAGTGCCATATAGCCCTAAAAACGGCACTTTTGGTGCCACTTCTTAAGCGGAAAGACTTGGAAGTATAAAACAGTACCATTGTAATAGTTATGGTTCAAAACCCTTAAGTAGAGATTAACAAGAACCCCTCATGTATGCCCCCCTCCCAGCCCCCTTAGTAAGTCTCATTAGTCCGATGGGAGAATTCACTATGAACTTGTAACACGGTCAGCTGATGACGAGGCTCGCAAAATGGTTTTTAAAATATCGAATTGTCTTAAGAGGAAGAAATTCATAGAAGAACAAATAATTGAATCTCAAAATTCCAAACGACTATTCCTTGGCGTACCCCCTCTCCTCCTCCTGTTTGACAAAGTTGATCTTCGCCAATTATAGTTTAATGCTCTCGCTTTTTATAATAGAAGCTTTTCTTAACTCAATGTTTTATAATATTACAAATCCCAATTACAAATGTACCAAAAAGTTCGTGGTAACGAACTGTAAGTAAGGAGCGACCCGGCTCAATGGTAACCGAAACTCTAGGAAACGGGTTTTTGATACCAATAGATACATCAAAAGAATCTGATTTCAATGCTGAATTCAAATATGTAACTTTCATCAAGTTTAGTACCACCCATTAAAAGTTACGCACTTGAGAAAATTTGGCTGATTTTCGAAAAAAGGGAGAAAGACCCCCTAAAAGTTATAGAACCTTAATGAAAATCACACCATCATATTCAGCGTATTAGAGAACCCTACTGTAGAGGTTTCAAGCTCCTATCTACAAAAATGTGGAATTTTGCATTTTTTGCCAGAAGAAAGATCACGGATGCGTGTTTATTTGTTTATTTTTTTTTCCCAGGGGTGATCGTATCGACCCAGTGGTCCTAAAATATCGTGGGAGGACTCAATGGAACGGAAATTAAAAGTTCTAGTGCCCTTTTTAAGTGACCAAAAAAAATGGAGGGCAACTAGGCCCCCTCCCACGCTCACTTTTTTCCCAAAGTCACCTGATCAAAATTTTGAGATTTTGTTCTCAAATAGCCATTTTGTTCAGCATGGTTGAAAATATGATAACTATGTCCTTTAGGATGACTTAATCCCCCGAAGTCACCGGGAGGAGGGCTGAAAATTATGAACTTTACCCAATGTTAACATGTAGTATTGGTTATTAGGAAGTATACAGACGTTTTCAGGGGGGATTTTTTCTGGTAGTAGGGGGGTGGGTGGGTAGGGGGTTATTTGGAAAGATCTTTCCATGAAGGAAGTTTTCATGGGGGAAAGGACATTGCTATGAAGGGGGCGCCGGATTTCCCAGCATTATTAAAATATCAGGAATTAAATATAAAAAAACAAGTTTTCCAACTGCAAATAAGGAGTAACATCAAAACTTAAAACGAACAAAAAATATTACGTGTATGATTGGGTTCAGCCCCTAGTCAATACCTCGCTCTTTAAGTCAAAGATTTTTTAGTACTTTCACAAGAGCTATTTATTCTAAATAACGGCCTTTGTGATTAAGGGGTCATTTTTAAAGAATTGGAACGCAATTTGAACTTTAGCTTAAAGAGCGAGGTATTGACTAGGAGGCGAGCCCCCTAACATACGTATTAAAAATATATAAATATAGAAGTTCGTTACGTAAGTTAATTCGTAAGTTACGTATATTTATTACTAATAAAAAAGTTCGTAAATAACATTAAACAAGTTTCGAGAAAGCCATTTAACCAAATAAAAGTAAAATTAATATGCAAATTTTGTTTTAATTATTCATGTTCGGTGAACCAAAATCAAAATCTGCATTAATTCAAAAACGTTCAAAAATTAAATAAAAAAAACAAGTTTTTTTTAACTGAAAGTAAGGAACGACGTTAAAACTTAAAACGAACAGACAATTTTCCGTATATGAAAGGGGCTGTCCGCTCCTCAGCACCTCACTCTTTACGCTAAAGTTTGACTTTCTCACAACTCTTACTTTTTTTTTAAACCGTAAAAAACATTAGCGTAAAGAGGAAGGCGTTGAGGAGGGGACAGCCCCTTTCATATACGGAATAATTTCTGTTCGTTTTAAGTTTTAACGTCGTTCCTTACTTTCAGTTAAAAACACTTGTTTTTTTTTATTTAATTTGCTGAATAAGGTCGAATAACTATGCTGTTGGTGATGACAGAAGTTTCCATAGTCTTTGGGAAAAGTGCTGAAATGTTACACAACTTGGTGCTTCAGCCGCCGTAGATCAGTTACTAGCGCGTTAGACTTTGAATCAGAATGGCAAGGTTTCAGTTTCTTAATTAGGCATTTTTATTTCTATCATGGTTTCGTGCCTTATATATGATTATTTTTCAGCTGATTCACTACTTTTGTTAATTTTTTCGTGAACTGTGGAAAGTTCTATTAACTATTTTTGGAACAAATTACGCCCTGGACCGAAACCCCTTGCCACTTAGGGGTTGGAGAAGTGTAGGCAAATGGTTTTGGAACCACTCAAAGTTGTATCTTCAAAGAAGGATTACTTATTGTTATATTTATTGATTCATATTATTTCCCTTTTTTACTATTTAATAGACAGAATAAAACTATTTGTAATGTATATAGAGAAATCAGAGCACTAAGAACCTATTAGCATTTTTTCCGTGATATTTTTCTGATTGTCAGGTTACTTTCCAAATTTTTCTTGTTTATTGCTATTCCACACCTGTATGTCTAACGTTTTTTGGTTTTTATCAGGGGGATGGGGAGATGTTTTGTGAAATAAGTTATATATGCCAAAATTTTGCTTAGGTTTTGAAAACCTAAAAATCTTATTTAGAAAAATAGTTACTCGTTTTTAACTGTCGTGGTTGCCCACCTTCAAAATCGTCCACATCATTTTTTTTTATCATGGATTTCTAGGCATTATTTGAAAAACGATCAGAAACTAATTCATTTTTTTTCAACTGAAAAAAAAAGAGCGACATTAAAACTTAAAACGAACCGAAATTATTCCGTAAATGAGGGTGTTGCCCTCTCCCCCCTCGAAAATATTAAAAAAGATCATTGCAGTGTCGCTTCTGCGTTAAATTTAAATTAAAAACGGCCAAAGATTAATTTCAAAAAACAAAGTTTTTTGAGGGAAGTAAAGAGCGAAGTTGAAACTTAAAACGAACAAAAATTAAAAACTTGGTTTCTGTGTTTTCAGCAAAGCGCTTGTTTTCTTTTAATCCTACAAACATAGGGAAATATGATTATTTGGTTTATTTGTACTAGATTTATTGATATATGTTAGATAGACTGCGAAGCAATAATTTTTGTCCGTTTTAAGTTTCAACTTCGCTCTTAGCTTCCCTCAAAAAACTTTGTTTTTTTTAAATTAATTTGGGCAAAGAACTTTTTACAAAGTGTACAGAGTATGTTGTATTGAGCAGATTAGGATCTTTAGGATTGAGAAATCAATAGGCCTGTTTTTTCACTCATCAATGTGCTAAGATCTTACATCTTTTGTCAGAAAACGCTTAAACATGAAATCTTTGAACTAAGATCTTACATCTTTGGTCGTTTTTATGCAAACATCTTTCATCATTCTGCTCTGATCAGCGGTCTGAGAACAATGATGAGTAGATCATCAAAGTTCTCTCATCATTGTTCTATATGGCAGAAAGATGGCGTCTTTCACACTTGTCGCTAACATCAGTGAGCTGTAAGATCTTAGAACAAAGATGAGTTGAAAAAACGATAATCTTTGCAGAAAGATGTGAGATCTTAGATGTAAGATCTTAGTGCTAAAAAACGGGCCTAATGACTGAACTGTGAAAAGCAGAAAAGATACCTGGTAACGGGTATGCATTTAAAACGAGTTAATCAAAAATACTCTGTCCTATTAACTCACTTCGCTCGTTATTATAACTAACGCGTTTTTATTCCATCCCCATTGCAAGGTGCCTTTTCTGTAGGCTTGTCATAGTTCACAGTCCAGTTTTTCAATTCACAATCTGGTTTCAGGGCCCCTTAGTACCCCTTCCATAAGAGTCCTCTCCTTTTGTCTGCAACTGCTTTTGTCATTCTCTTATCAGTTTGTCTACAACTAACAATATTTAAAAGAAGTTCTAATTATTTCCAAATAAATCGTGAATTTCATTACTATTTCCTAATAAATAGTTAGACAAAATTTTACAACCTAAACATATTCAAGCAATTGTCCAAACAATACGGGATCAACCTAATTTCGACATTTGGTTTTCATTTTCTTGCCCGAATAACTTAGATAAAAATTAATTGTATTTTCTAAAATGTAATTATTTATTTTTGGATAATGGTGTATGATCTTTTTGGCAGTTTATATTCATCAAAAAGTATCATTTATTTAATACTTTGAGATGACAACATCAAACAACACATGTACATATGTTCCTATATATATATATATATATATATATATATATATATATATATATATATATATATATATATATATATATATATATATATATATATATATATATATATATATATATATATATAATAAGTATATATATATATAATAAGCTTGGCACTGAAACATCGTAGAGAGCTGTTAAATGGCTCATTTTAAATGAAATTGTTGTGGTAAAAAAACTTTTGTAATTTAAAAAAAAAAAAATTTTAATATAATATATTTTTACGAAAAGCTGCATTTTTCTATAACACATTTTATACCTTATGTTATTCACATCAGGAATTGTAACATCTACGTGCTTTTGTAATTAACAAAAATATATATAGAATGAAATCCATATTTTTACAAAGAAATTTTACCATTATAAGAAGCTTGTGGACATAGTTATGTAAAACTAGAATAATTCCTGAAAATTTTTAATAAATTATTTTATTTAACCTCAAACTGCAAAAATAATTATGGTGTCTGAGCAATAACGTTAGTTTTTTAATTCAAACCGGAAAAATACCGGAAATTTTTGAAAGTATTTTGTTTTTCCTTTTACGTAAAATGACTCATTACGTCAAGCTAAGATTCCAAGTGTAGTCAGTTATTTATCCAACAAAATTTCTAAAGGAAGACCCAAAAAACAAAAACTAGCAGTTGCAGTTACTATAAATGATTATTCTGTGGAACGAACACCTAAACTATCAAACGTGATAAGATGTGAAAATCGACGACCTGGACGATCAGTTGCGACAACACCACATCCATCATCCATCAGTTGCAATTAATTTAACGGCACATCCATCACAAACTATTGAAGGTGAAATTGAGCCACCTTCATATGGCTAAATGTACTTTTTAGAACCCAATGAAGCTGTTGAAGAACGCCTCGCACATCGTTTAAATTATGGGATCTCTCGTAATCTAATGGATCTCTTGAAAGAAATATTGAGATTCAAACGACTATGCCAAAGACTACGAAAAAATGCGAGAAATGGAGGAAGAAGCAAATCAACTTGCTGCTTCATTGGGACAACAGCCTCCGAACGTGCAGCTCATTTTTACTTTGCCAGATGGTGTATATTACAGAAGATTTAACTGTCCTGCATGTAGTGAAGTATGCGCTGTGCTTACTCTTAATGCTGACCATAGTTTTCCACCAAATGAAATGGTTGTACAACAACGTAGTTAAATCTTGTCATTTAAAAAATACCGACCATCGTGTGGAGCCCTTTACCTACCCAATGTTTTATCCAGCTGGAACCTCAGGATGGTCAAGGGGTATGCTACTTCAAACACCTTAAGGAAGTCGTCCAAATATAACACGGCTTGAATTAGCAAGGAATCGAATCGCTTTTCGACTTGAACATGCGAAAAGCCTTTGTGTGTAAGCTGTAACACCCGATCTGCGCAGGATTGGTTTTAATGCTTTGCATTTTCGTGGAAGAATTTTCCAACAGTACCTCGTTGATACCGCTATTCGTGTTGAGCGTGATCGTATTGATTGGATCAAAATTTAACCAGAAAACTATTATGGGTGAAAATGACGTAGGTGTTACACGACTTCTTAAAGACGTAAGCTTGAAACAGGATGCGTTCGTTGGTGAAATGTCTTATTGTTAGAGGGATTTTTTTTTTATCATCAATGCCTACCATACCTTTGTTAAAAAAAACAAAGTTTCGGTTATCTGTATTTCGTAATGACGAAAGACAAGCCGAGGTAAAACGAATCAAAAAATTGAAAATGATAGTGATGATTATTAGGTTATGGATTTTGACATGGATAAGGTCATCAATGCCTACCATACTTTTGAAAATCAAAAAACCTGGACTAGATAAATCACTGAAAGAAAAAGAAGTTTTTGTTCCTAGACCTGAACAATTTAAAGAAACAAAGGTTCGGCGATATGTCTTTCATAGCGACAAAAGACAAGCAGAGGCAAAAGAAGAAGTTTTTGTCCCACCACCTGAACAATTAAAAGAAACATTGGTTCGGCGATATGTCTTTCATAATGACAAAAGACAAGCCGAGGCAAAAGTTAAAGGTCCAGTAAAAAAACATAATTTTACAAAGGCACTACTTCTAATTTAAGGTCCATTTGGACGTAATGACATCAAGAAAAGGCTAAAATTGTCTGCGTTTAGAAGACAAGCGATAGTAAGAATCCATATATAGAAGCCTGTAGCGTATTACAAAAATATGTAAGTTTACAAAGGTACCACTTCTCATTTAAGGTCCATTTGGATGTCATGACAAAAAGAAAAGGCTCAAAATACCTGCGTTTAGAAGACAAGCGACAGTAGGAATCTATATGTAGAAGCCTGCCACGTGCAGGGTCCCGGTGGCAAAGCCGGTTTTTTGTCAGGGAGTAATTTGTTATGGGGTGGGGGGCAACTGCACCCTCCGGACCCGTTTTTCCCCCAGACCCCAGTTTGCCCCCCCCGCTGAAATTTAGTTTCTTCAAAAATATTGTCAAAACCAAGATAAGCCTGCATAATTCTGAGAACAGGGCCAATTTTCTTTAGTAATTCTTTGCATTTATGGTACTATAAAGCCTTTTTTTTATTTCTCACTGACATTTTCACTTGATCTGGGAAAGTTTCGTCCACCTTCGCCTCCCCCCCCCCCCCGAGTTGTGACAAAATTACGACCCTGTTTTTAGTGCTATATCACATTCACGGATGCTAGAATTTATAAAAATCGCGTAGATATGAGCAATAGCTTTCAAATGAGCCATTAAACATCACTCTAAAAAGTTCTGGTAGCCCAGGAGCCCCACTTTTTCCACTTGAGACAAGGCACCCAAAATGCCGTTTTTTCACTGCCTTTTGGAACTTGCTGATGGTGGAATTTATAGGAAGGAAGGACGTATAAATGAGCAATATGTTTTATATGAGCTATTAAAATTTGTCTAAGATACAGTCGATACCAAAACGCCCTATAACAATACGCCAATACCGATAGGCGTGATATCGAAACGTCCGATACCAATACAGCGTACAGCCGTTCCCCAGGGACTATGGAGGGCCATATCATCACTAAAACCATAGATATTGGACCTTTGAACTATGTTGAACAAAACGGCTATCTCAAAATTTTGATTGGATGACTTTGGGGGAGGGGGCCTGTAGGGAGGGGGGACTAGTTGCCTTCTAATCTTTTTGGTCACTTAAAAAGGACACTTACAAATTTAATTCCTTTTCGAATGAGCTATTACACATCTCTCTATGATGCTCTGGCTACCCCCTAGCCCTGCTAGAAAAAAAGGATAAAAAAAGGGAGACAGATTAGTGCTGCCAGTGCAAAAAAGTGATTTTTTGTTGATGTTCAAGGAGGGGGACTGTAATTTCCCTGTGAAAGGTTTTCAACCATGCTGATTCAAATGGTACACTTTTCATTTTGATCTGACGCCATTTTCGATGGGTTTCAGGATTTTTTTTCGAAATCAGTATAAATTTCTTTTTGCAATAAACTTTTACTTTTAAGACAAACCGAAATAATAGTAACTGAAATAATATAACTGAATCAGGGTCAGATGGCAATTTTTTTCACTTTTTAGCTTTTTTCTAAACGCGGTTTTTAACTTTTGGTTACTATGGGCTGTGGTTCGTTCTTAACTAGGTTGCAGCTGCCACTGCATCCATGATACAGTGGCATGTTTTGAAAATTCAGAGCTTCTGCGAGTGATGATTGTGATAATTGATTATGACGATATTAAACAGGCGTTATGATAAAATAGCTTTTCGAGCATAAAGGGGACAGTCTTGACTCTCGATTTGAACGGAGATAAACATAGGAACCGTAACATGAAAGTAACAACAATAGTTTAAAACGCCACGTAGAGACCAATGTTCTCAATGTAACTTTAGGGACTGAAGGTTTTTTACCTAGATGCCTGACTCACTGGTGGAGGTTTATCCAGATCTCTATACACGATAACTGTGACCAAGATGTTTACCTGTAAAGAGAGTAGATACTTTATTTATATTTGGATTTCTAAAATCAATTGGCTGAAAGGCTTCCATGATTTTTTTTATACATAATAGAAATAAATTTTGTAGTTACCGTTCTGTAAAGGCAGAGCTCATAATCCTAATTCGGTATGTACCATACATAATATGTCTATCATATTCATTAATTTGTAGTTCTAACAATTTTAAAGCTTAATTAATGTTCGTTGCCATCTCATAATTGTTGACTAACCTGTTGAAGGATATGAAACTTTTTGCTAGGTGTGGCTTCAAAATGTCACTTATTTGTTGATTTGGAGAAAATTGTATCCTCTTGTTTGAAGAGCTTGACCTTTAATGACAGAGAGTCAATCATTTGCTTATTCCGTTTTTAGTTTAGCCATAAATTCTTTTAATAATGTTAATCCTGTCTAATTTTTCAGCAGCTTGATACAAGTGAAAACTGATAAAAATATGTGTACACTAGCTCAAAAGTCTCACGTATAAAACAAATAGGGTAGCCCCCTCCGCGAAGAAAAAAAGTACTTGGTAAAACGTTGAGTCGGTAAGCACGCAACTAGAAAAATAGAGATTCTCCTTACTCCATTTCATTAAAACTGCCATAATAATTCAGATAAAACTAGAGAGGGCCCTTAAAACTTAGAACAGACAAAAATAATCCTTTATATGATAAGGACTGCCACCCCGTAATCCCTGCTATTCATCCTCAGGTTTTGGCTAATATTTAGCTGTAAGTATTTAATGGCAACAGATATAGTTAGTAAGTAGCTACAAGGTTTTGATTTATTGATCACCTTTGAATACGCTTGAGCGGGAAATTTTATTTTCTTACGCAAGTTTAAATAGATGAACCGTCCACTCTTGTAAGCCCGTTAAAAGGAACTAAATTTTCTTGCCACTTTGCTCACACTTATCTACGAACGTTAGAGCTTTTCATTGTAGTAGCCCTACGAAAATTAATTCTAAAATTTTTACCACATTGCTTGAGAAAAAAGTCAAATTACATGTAAAAAAGTTAAGTATATTGTAACTTTTGTTTGTTTTAAGTTTTAACATAGCACCTAACTTTAAATTGAAAAAATTATTCACTTTCATATTTAGCTTATGTTCCCCACCCAATCATTTGTTTATTCCGTTTTTAGTCTAGCCCCAAATTCTTTTAATAATGTTTAACATATCTAGTTTTTCAGCAGCTTAATAAAAGTGAAAACTGATAACAAAATATGTGTACACTAGTTCAGAAGCATCACTTATAAAGCAGAGGGTAGCCCCCTCCGTGAAGAAAAAAAAGTACTTGATAAAACATTGAGTTGGTCAGCATGCAACTTGAAAAACGGAGATTCTCCTTACTCCATTTCATTAAAACTATCATCATAATTCAGATAAAACAAGAGACGGCCCTTAAGACTTAGAACGGACAAAAATAATCCTTTGTATAATAAGGACTGCCACCCTGTAATCCCTGCTATTCATCCTCAAGTTTTGGCTAATATGTACCTGTAAGTATTCAATGGCAACAGATATAGTTAGTAAGTAACTACAAGGTTAGTTGTATAAAGGATAAAGGTTTCAATAGAGCACCATATTTGGGAGACAATTGGAGTTCAGCCAGAACTGCAAGAGAAGGAATTGACCTACTTTAGAGAGAGAGGTGTTATATTTCAATTGACAGATTACAGATACTCATACAAGAGAACTAGATCCAAAAATAGCCTTTGACGCTGGACGAACATCAAATTGTTTCTTCAGGAATTTGTAACAGGATTGTTGCAAGGACATGTAACATAGTTATTGCGTGACCAAGAATATCACAAAGAATAATTATTTAAAGAGAGAAAGGCTTGAAATATTAATTGCTTATCAACTAAGGAATAAATCTAAGAGAAAGAGAGAGAGAAATTCATTTTTATTTAAGACCAATGTTCACAAAAAAATCATATCAAACAGACCTACCACGTGAAAATCTATACAGATTTGTTTGTGGCAGGACTCAATATTTTACTTACTTACGGCACATATATTGAAAAAAAATAAAAATAAAATGTAATCATATAAATAAATAAAAAATAAACCTTATGGGAACCGAGAACCAACACCTACAGAAAATAAAAGAGATTGGTAACTCCATTAAGAGATACATATTGTTTTTATTTTGGAGGGATGTTTTAAGAATAATTATTTGGATTTTCGAATGTATTTAACGCGGGAATTTTAAGTGCGTAACTGTGGTCGGTATAATACATAAGTACCAAATGAGGAGTGTGGGCAATATAAAATGTTGTGCATTATAGGGAATATACATAAAGTCGAAATTAATGAAGCCGTGTACATTTTTGGTAATGATACGGCAGCCGTTAGTCATCCTTGACCCAACCTCCAAGGACCCCAATACCCCTCCCCAAATTTTTTGGCCCCCTCTATTTTTTGTACTTTTTTTGAAGTTTAATTTTTCTAACTTCTTTTTAACTTTTATTTTTATATTTTTTTTAAACATAGAATTTTTTTTTCAATTTTTTTTACATGTCTTAGAATGAAATAAAATATACATAAAATAAAAAATCACATTTAATATTTTTGAAAGACAAAATCAGAATGATATAGATATGTTAGTCGTGTCTTTTACTATTAGAAAAACAGTGTTTGTAGTAGCACTTGTCTTTTTTTTTCTGACCTGGAATGTTTTGGACTTGGACATTAATTCGACTTTTTTTTATTTATGTGCCTGTAATAGTGGTGCTCTATGCTTGCTCATGGACATAACACAATTCTCCCAGTAATACTCTATTTTTTACATGTCTTAAAATGACATGAAGCATACTTAAAACAAAAAAAATCCCATTTAATATTCTTGAAATAGAAAATGAGAATGATATAGATATGATAGTCATGACTTTTCCTATTAGAAAAACAATATTTGTAGTAGCTCTTTTCTTTTTTTTTCTGACTAGGAATTTTTTGGATTTGGAAAATTATTCAACTATTTTTTTTTATTATTATTGTTTTCATTTTTGCGTCTGTATCAATGGTAGTTTATGCTCGCTCATAGACACTACGCGGCTGTCCCAGTGGTACTCTATGGAAGGTTCTCGACACTACCTACCTCATTGTTGTGGTTGCCACCGCTGGTGATTTATCACCAGATCTGGTGATTTTTCATCCTCCTGGTGATTTTTCCGGTGATTTTCTTGAATCTGGTTATTTCTGGTGATTTTCTTTTTTAATCTGGTGATTTTCATTCAATTTGGTGATTTATTACAAAATTGGTTGACATTCCATGCATGATTGGTCTCGCTGTCTCACTGAGGTGAAATAATCAGTGACTTTCATATTTTATGTCTTTATTTTATTCGTTATTTGTAAAAAGTAGCGTTATTTTGAGCTTCTTTGAATCTTTTTAGCTTGGCAATCGGCTTCCCCATAGTTACAAATTTTAATTTATAAATACATTCATGAGTGTCCAATGTGTGATAAAAACTAATCGAGGCTCAAAAACGAAAAAAAAATTCTCAGGTAAAGAAAGCAAAGTCCCACATGAACATAGATTCAGCAGCCTAGGCTAGGTCTTTTTCAAGGGACTTAACAGTCTCAAGAAACCAGGGGACTCAGTCTCAAGGAGCTCTCGTCTAAGTAACCAGGGAAATAAGATTTATCACCGCATGTCTGATATTTCTGCTTAAACTTGACCCACGACAGTTTTCCGGGAGTAACGTAAACATATAAGAAATTGACACCACTTGAGTCGTCTTTTTCAGAGCTAAAGTTTACCACTAAGGATACCAACTATGGCAAGGGATTAAAAACACTGATAAGCAAATTAAATTCGATCTGGGGACAAAAGAGGATTATTGGGGTTATGATTTTCAATGGAAACCTAAAAAAAAAGAAAAAGAAAAGATTTTGAAAAGTACAGACAAAGAAAAGTATAATAGTAGTTAAATCCGGGTTGCAGCGGTAGCTAGCAACCTAGTAAGAGACGATCACGTCCAATGTTAAGAAATATAAAAACCCATAGTTCCTAACAAAGGAGTCAGATCAAAACAAAAAGTACACCATTAGAACCGCCTTGTCCGAAACCCCTGTATAGGAAACTTTCTGTCTCTTGGCTTGAACAGCAAGGGAAATATATTGGCTTGAAAATCAAGAAAATTGACTTTAACCTCGTTATTCTCCCCAAACGGGATATTTTTTTCTTTTTTTCTTTTTTTTTCTTTTCCACAGATAGCTTGGCACTGGAACATCATAGAGGGTTGTTCAATAGCTCATTTTAAAGGAAATTAATTGGGTTAAAAATCTATAGTAACTAAAATAAATTATTTCTAAAAAAGAATAAATTTTTCCGCCAAAAACTGCATTTTTGATGTCTTTTCACACTGCAGTCTTTCAAACATAATCGTATACCAGCGGTAAGATTTTTATAATAATAAAGAACGACCTCTTGCCTATACTAAATTTTATATGCCACCTAATTATAGTATAGGTTATTAATTCAACAGACAGCTTGGCACTAGAACATCGTAGAGAGTTGTTCAATGGTTCATTTTAAAGGAAATTAATGGGGTTAAAAACCTTTTTTAATTAATAAACAACAAGGCTCTTCATGTCCAGTTGCCGGATTTTAGGTAACAGTTTCAGTCTTAGCCTGGAATTCCGATTTTAGGTAAAAATTGTCCTCCTTCTTGAGTGAAGCCCTTTGAAAAAGATAATGTCTTAGATCAGAGTGCCCAACGCGTCTTTTTAGTGTACAGCTTATCATTATTGACAACCAATTTCTGGTGATTTTTTGGTGAAAATCCGGTGATTTCTGGTTATTTTCTGAGTGAAAACTGGTGAAAAACTGGTGAACCCTGATTGTATCTATTAAATCAATAATTTTCACACATTGTAAGAATAAACACCTGCAACATATTTAAAAAAAAGTCAAGATGAAGCATTCGGAGAAAGTATGTACAAGCTATAAAATCATCGTTGCGTTGAATGCTGACAAGGAGAAGTATATGAACTATGAAATAATCATTAATGGGGATTTTATTCGAAATGTATGCGTGCGTTAACATGCCAGCGAGGAGCGAAATTCCTTTGGACTACCTAAGAATTTTCATCGTACAAATGGTGGATATGTGAGAGTATCATTCCCAGAAAAGTTAGTACTCAAAGAGAATGCAAACATAGAAATAATCGTCGATGATGGGGGAAAACTTCTTGCTATGTTAGTGGTAACACGTTACCCGTTGATAGATCCTATATTCATCGTTCTGGTATTAGCATTCTAAAGAAGACAAGAAGAAGAAAGGCCAACTGGTTCACTAATGGTATTAAAAATATGTTGTCCTCGTGCCAAAATGGTTATCTGCGTAAAAACAATGTGACAATAGACAGTGATATCATAGGAAAAATAAAAAGGCCATTGGCAGACAATATCACCAATGAATATAAAGATGAATCGATGGAAAATAAAGCACATGTGAACAATATTACTACTATTGATCATATAGTCAATGAACCCGATAATATAAAAGACGAAACATATATTGAACCTGTAGGTTACACCGTTGTAAAAATTGTGTATGACTCAAAATGGATTAATGATTACTCTACTGATTACAAACGAAGAGAAGAGAGTAGCTACACTATCATGAGAGAACAGGATGAATTATTTTATGGAACAGATTCAAAAATATGTCCATAGTTGTACAATATTATTATTATTGTATAATAATGAATGTAACATATCTTTATGTTTATATTTTACATCCCATTATTTCAATAAATTTTTTTTTTGCATTGCTGTGTAAGTTTTGGGAAACTATCGGTGAGGTCTTAGTAAAGTTGCTTTCAATAAATCTGATTTTGCATAGACTATTCAGAGGACTATTATGCATCTTAGGTAATCACAAACTTTTTTTTACAAGAATTTTAATTAAAGTGGGAACTTTTTCTCTTCTTTGGGAAAAATTCAAGATCAATGTATAACTTTTTCTATCTTATACGAAAAAATTCAGAACAGAACTTGAAATTTATATCTTTTTATTGAGAAAATTCAAAAGAAAACCTGAACTTTTCTTCACTTCTTTGAGATAACTCAGAAATAAAGTGGAACTTTATTCTCTTCTTTGGAAAAATTTATAATTGAACTGTAACTTTTTTCTTTTCCTTTAGAAAATTCTGAAGAGAACTTCAACTTTTATTTACTTCTGTGAGAAAACTCAGAGTCAAGGTGGATTATTTTTTCTTCTTGGGAAAAATTCAGAGGACAAGTGTAACTTTTTCAATATTCGTACAGAAAAATTCAGGACAGAACTTGAGATTTATATCTTTTTATTGAGAAAATTCAGAAGAAAACTTGAATTTTTCTTCACTTCTCTGAAAAAACTCAGAAATAAAGTGGAACTTTGTTTTGTCTTCTTTGGAAAAAATTAGAATTGAACTATAACTTTTTTTTCTTTTCTTTTAGAAAATTTAGAAGAAAACTTGAACTTTTCTTCACTTCTCCAAGAAAACTCAGATTTAAAAGTGGAACTGTTTCTATTCTTGGGAAAAAATTCAGGAGAGAACTTTAACTGTTATACAATTATATTAATAATGTATAATAATGTATGTAACATATCTTTATGTTAGTATTCTACATGCCATTATTTCAATAAAAATATTTTAGGCATTACTTTGTTGATTCTAGGAATATATTGGTAAGGTCAATAATTCTGATTTCAATAATTTGGTTTCAATAATTCTGATTTTGCAAAGACTGTTCAGAGGCCTATTATGCATCTTAAACAATCACAATCTGTTTTTAAAAGATTCAGAAATAAAGTGGGAACTTTTTCTCTTCTTGGGGAAAAATTCAAGATCGATATATAACTTTTTCTATCTTCTACGGAAAAATTCAGAACAGAACTTGAAATCTATATCTCTTTATTGAGAAAATTCAGAAAAGAACTTGAACTTTCCTTTACTTCTTTGAGAGAACTCAAAATCAAAGTGGAACTTTTTTCTCTTCTTTGGAAAAATTTAGAATTGATCTGTAACTTTTTTACTTTTCCTTTAGAAAATTCAGGAGAGAGCTTGAATTTTCTTCAGTTCTTCGAGAAAACTCAGAATTAAAAGTGGAACTGTTTCTATTCTGGGGGAAATATTCAAACGAGAATTTTAAATGTTTTCAAATAATATTAATAATGTATAATAATGTATATAACACATCTTTATGTTAATATTTTACTTGCCATTATTTCATTAAAAATAGTTTATGCATTACTTTGTTGGCTTTAGGAAAATTTTGGTATGTTCTTAGTAAACTTGGTTTCAATAAATCTAATTTTGCATAGACTATTCAGAGGCCTATTATGCATCTTAAACAGTCACAAACTGTTTTCACAAGATTCCGAATTAAAGTGGGAACTTTTTCTCTTTTTGGGAAAAATTCGAGATCGATGTATAACTTTTTCTATCTTCTACGGAAAAATTCAGAACAGAACTTGAAATTGGTATCTCTTTATTGAGAAAATTCAGAAGAGAACTTGAACTTTTTTTCACTTCTCTGAGAAAACTCAGAATTAAAGTCGAACTTTTTTCTCTTCTTTGGAAAAATTTCGAATTGAATTATAGCTTTTTTCTTTTCCTTTAGAAAATTCAGAAGAGAATGTGAACTTTTCTTCACTTCCTTGAGAAAACTCAGAATCAGAGTAAAATCTTTTCTCTTCTTGGGGAAAAATTCAAGATCGATGTATGACTTTTTCAGCTTTCTACGAAAAAATTCGGAACAGAACTTGAAAGTTATATCTCTTTATTGAGAAAATTCAGAAGAGAACTTGAACTTTTCTTCACTTCTGTGAGAAAACTCAGAATTAAAGTGGAACTTTTTTCTTTTCTTTGGAAAAATTTAGAATTGAACTATATCTTTTTTTATTTTGCTTTAAAAAATTCAGAAAAGAACCAAGACCTTTCTTCCCTTCTTTGAGAAAGCTCAGAATCACAGTGGAGTCTTTTCTCTTCTTGGGGAAAAACTCAGAAGACAAGTTTATTTTTTCTATCTTCTATCGTAAAATTCAGAACAGAAACTTATATTTCTTTATTGAGGAAAATTCAGAAATGATGTGGAACTTTATTTTTCTCTTCTTTGGAAAAATTCAGAATTGAACTCTAACTTTTTTTCTCTCTCTTCCCTAAGAAAATTCAAAAAGGAACTTGAACTTTTCTTCACTTCTTTGAGAAAATCCAGAATCAAAGTGGAACCTTTTCTCTTCTTGAGGAAAAATTCTGGAGAGAAGTATAATTTTTCAGTCTTCTACAGACAATTCAGAACAGAACTTAAAATTTATACCTCTTTATTAAGAAAATTCAGAATAGAACTTGAACTTTTCTTCACTTCTTTGAGAAAACTCAGAATTAAACTGGAACTTTTTCGCTTTTCAGGGTAACTTGAAATTTTTCATTCTTTACATTGAGAAAATTCAAAATCGAATTATAACTTTTTTTCTATCTTCTACGGAAAAATTCAGAAAAGAACTTGAAATGTTTACTCTTCTTTTAGAAAATTTAGAGCTAAAACGGAATCTTTTCTCTTTTTTAGAAAAAATGAACTTTTTTCTTCTCTTCTTTAAGAAAATTTTGCAGAGAACTTGAATATTTCTTCACTTCTATGAGAAAATACAGAATTAAAGTGGAACTTTTCTCTTCTTAGGGAAAAAATTCAGACTCGAAGTATAACTTTTTATTGTTTACGGAAAGATCTAGAACAGAACTTTTGTTTTTTTCTCGTCTTTGAGAAAATTTAGAACTGAACTGGGACTTTTTTTTATTTTCTTTGGAAAAAATTAGAATTGAACTGTAACTTTTTTCTGTTCTTTGAGAAAATTGAGAAGAGAACTTGAACTTTTCTTCATTTCATTGAGAAAACTCAGAATGAAAGTGGAAAGTTTTCTCTTCTTTGGGGAAAAGTTAGAGAAGAACTTGAAATTTTCTTCATTTCTTCGAGAAAACACAGAATTAAAGTAGAACTTTTTCTCTTCTTGGGGAAAAATTCAGAATCGAAGTAAAACTTGTTCTATATTCTACGGAAAAAATTGATTTTTCCTCTTCGAGAGAGTATTCAGAACTGAACTGGTACTTTTTTTTCTCTTTGGAAAAAATTAGAATTGAACTGTAGCTTTTTTTTCTCTTTTTTGAGAAAATTTAGAATAGAACTTGAACTTTTCTTCACTTCATGGAGAAAACTCAGAATGAAAGTGGAAGTTTTCTCTTCTTTGAGAAAAATTTCACAAAGAGAACTTGAAATTTTCTTCATTTCTTTGGAAAATCTCAGAATTATACTGGGAACTTTTTCTCTTCTCTGGGAAAAATTCAGGATCGATGAAAAACTTTTTCTATTTTTTACGGAAAAATTCAGAACAAATCTGGAAATTTCTTTCTCTTCTTTTGGAAAATTCAGAACGGAAGTGGAATTTTTTCCCCTATTTGGAAAAACTTAGAATTGAACTGTAATTTTGTTCTTTTTCTTTTAGAAAATTCAGATGAAAACTTGAACTATTCTTCACTTCTTCGAGAAAACTCAGAATTAAAAGTGGAGCTCTTTCTCTTCTTGGTGAAAAAGTTAACTCTTCTTCACTTCATTGAGAAAACTCAGAAAAGTGCAACTTTTTTTTCTCTTCTTTGGGCAAAAGTCAGAATCGAAGAATAATTTTTTCTATCTTCTATGGTAATTTCCTTGGAAATATTTAGAATTGAATTCTAATTTTTTTCTCTCTCTTCCTTCAGAAAATTCAGAAGGGAATATGAACTTTTCTTCACTTCTTTGAGGAAACCCAAAATCAAAGTGGAATCGTTTCTCTTCTTAGGGATAAATTCAGAGAGGTATAACTTTTTCAGTCTTATAAAGAAAAATTCAGAACAGAACATGAAATTTCTATCTCTTTATTGAGAAAATTCAGAAGAAAACTTCAACTTTTTTTCACTTCTTTGAGAAAACTCAGAATTAAAGTGGAAATTTTTTCTCTTCTTTGGAAAAATTCAGAATTTACAGTAATGTTTTTTCTTTTCTTTTAGAAAATTCAGAAGAGAACTTGAACTTTTCTTCACAAGAGACGAAAGACATTTTAATTTCATGTCCTTGCTATCAAAATTTCCAAATATAGAGACAAATCTTAATTGGACCTAAGACGCATGGCTCCAAGAGACGAAAAAAAATTTACTTTCAAGTGCATAGTAGTAAAACGTCCAAAATATAAAGAAAAATGTTAGTTTGACCTAAGCCACAGTCCTTGCTAGCAAAACTTTCGAATGTAAAGAAGAATACGGAAAGCCATAGATTTTAGGTAAGATTGAACATAAGACACATGGATTTAAGAGATGAAAAAAACTTTTTATAGATGGAGACAATTTTCACTACCTCAACTGCAGCCATCTTTTCACCTATTTTATAGAGGATAGCACACCCGCTCAGATACATGGGTATAGTGAGTGATTCATATTAAAAGTTAGGTTCTTTTAAGCTCACTTAGCGCGGGCGCTAAATGAGCTTGAAAAGTATAGATACTGACACATTTCCACAACCACATCTGCTGCCCTCTTTTTTAACATAAAGATATGTTACATGAATTATCTGTTTACATACATTGTTTAAGACGCAGAATAGGCCTCTGAACATTCTGTGCAAAATCAGATTTATTGAAACCAACTTTACTAAGACCTTACCAATATATTCTTAAAATCAAGAAAGTAATGCATAAAATATTTTTTTTTTGAAAAAATGGCATATAGAATATTAACATAAAGATATATTACATACATTATCATAAATAATTAATGTTATTTTACAAAAGTTAAAGTTCTCTTCTGAATGTTTCCTCAAGAATGGAAACAATTCCACTTTCGATTCTGAGTTTTCTCAAAGAAGTGAAGAAAACTTCAAGTTTTCTTCTGACTTTTCTAAAAACAGAAAAAAGTAGTTTAATTCTAAATTTTACAAAGAAGAGAAACGAAATTCCACTGTAATTCTGAGTTTTCTCAGAGATGTCAAGAAAATTTCAAGTTCTCTTCTGAATTTTCTCAATAAAAAGATATATATTTTACGTTCTGTTCTGAATTTTCCTGTAGAAGAGTGAAAAGTTATACTTGTCTTCTGAATTTTTGCCCAAGAAGAAAAAAGGTTCCACTTTGATTCTGAGTTTTCTCACAGAAGTGAAGAAAAGTTGAAGTTCTCTTCTGAATTTTCCAAAGGAAAAGAAAACAGTTACAGGTCGATTCTGAATTTTTTCCAAAGAAGAGAATAAAGCTCCACTTTCATTCTCATTTACCTCAACAAAGTGAAGAAAAGTTCAAGTTCTCTTCTGAGCTTTCTCAATAAAGAGATATAAATTTCAAGTTCTGTTCTTAATTTTTCCGTAAAAGATAGAAAAAGCTATATATCGATCTTTAATTTTTCTCCAAGAAGAGAAAAAGTTCCCACTTTAATTCCAAATCTTGTAAAAAAAAAGTTTGTGATTGTTTAAGATGCATAATAGACCTCTGAACAGTCTATCCAAAGTCAGACTTATTGAAAGCAAATTTACTAAGATCTTACCAATTTTTTCCTAAAACCAACAAAGTAATGCATAAAATATTTTTATTAAAGTAATGGGATCTAGAATACTAACATAAGGATATATAGCACACATTATTACACATTATTGATATTATTTACAACTTTGTATATTTTGAATCTGTTCCATAATATGATTCATCATGTTCACTCTGGATAGTATAGCTACTCTTTTCTCTTACTTCGTAATCAGTAGAATAATCATTAACCCATTTAGAGTCATACATAATTTTTACAGGGGTGTCACCTACAAGTTCAATATATGTTTCGTCTTTTATATTATCGGGTTCATAAATTATATGATCAATAGTAGTAATAATGTTCACATGCACTTTATTTTTCATCAATTCATCTTTATATTCATTGGTGATATTTTCTGCCAATGCCCTTTTTATTTTGCCTGGGATATCACCATCTATTGTCACATTATTTTCACACAGATAACAGTTTTGGCACGTAGACAAGATATGGTTAGTGAAATTAGAGCAATAGTTGGCCTTTCTTCTTCTTGTCTTCTTTAGAATGCTAATACTAGAACTATGACGATAGGATATACCAACAGGTAACATGTTACCACTAACAGGAGCAAGAATTTGTCCTCCATCATCGACGATTATTTTTATGTTTGCTTTCTCTTTGAGCACTAACTTCTCTGGGAATGATACTCTCGCATATCCATCATTTGTACGATGGAAATTCTTGGGTAGTCCAAAAGAATTTGGCTCGTCACTGTCATGACAACGCACGCATACATTTCGAATAAGATCTTTATTAATGCTTGTTACATAGTTCAAATACTTTTCCTTGTAAGTATTCAACGCGACGATGATTGTATCATGTGTACACACTTTTTCGAATAATTTATCTTAATTTTTTTAAATATGATGCAGGTATTTATCCTTCTAATGTGTGAAAATTACTAGTTTAATACATACAATAAACTAGGTAGTGTCAATAACCTGCCATAGAGTACCACTGGGACAGCCGCGTAGTTTCTATGAGCAAGAATAGACTACCATTGATACAGCCGCAAAAATAAAACTAATAATCATACAAAAAGCTTGAGTCCAAAAAGTTCCAAGTAAAAAAAAAACAGCTACTAAAAACACTATTTATCTAATAGGAAAAGTCATGACTAACATATTTATATATTCTCATTTTGTATTTCGAAAACATTAAATGTGAATTTTTTCTTAAGTATACTTCATGTCATTTTAAGGCATGTGAAAAATAAAGTATCAATGGGAGAATCATGTAGTGTCTATGAGCAAGCATAGAGTACCATTATTACAGGCACATAAATAAAAAATAAAAAAAGTTGAATAATTTTCCCAGTCCAAAAAATTCCAAGTCAGAAAAAAAAGAAAAGTACTACTACAAACACTATTTTTCTAATAGTAAAAGCCACAACTAACGTCTATATCACACTCATTTTGTACTTCAAAAATATTAAATGTGAATTTTTTTGTTTTCTGTATATTTCGTGTCAATCTAAGACATGTAAAACAAAGTTGAAAAAATTTCATGTTTAAACAAAATGTAAAAAATAAAAATAAAAGTTAAAAAAGAGTAAAAAATTAAACTTCAAAAAATTATAACAAAATGAGGGCGGAATTATAACAAAATGAATTATAACAAAAATTATAACAAAATGAGGGGCCAAAAATTAGGCGGAGGGGTATTGGGGTACTTGGAGGGTGGGGCATGGATGACTAATGGCTGCTGTATCATTACCAAAAATGTATACGGCTTTATTAATTTTGACTTTATGTCTGTTCCCTATACTACACAACATTTTATATTGCCTAAACTCCTCATTTGGTACTTATGTATAATACCGACCCCACTTATGCATTTAAAATTCCTGCGTTAAATAGATTCGGAAATTTAAATAATTATTCTCAAAAGATCCCTCCAAAATAAAAACAATATGTATCTCTGAATGGAGTTACCAATCCCTCAGATTTATCCCTTAGTTGAAAAGAAATTAATATTTCAAGCCTTTCTCTCTTTAAATAATTATTATTTGTGATATCTTTGTGCACACAATAGCTGTATGACGTGTCTTTGCAAGAATCCTGTTACAAATTCCTGAAGAAACAATTTGATGTTCGTCCAGCGTCACAGGCTGTTTTTGGATCTAGTTCTCTTGTATAAGTATCTGTAATCTGTGAATTGAATTATACAGCCTCTCTCTAAAGTAGGTCAATCCCTACTCGTGTAGTTCTGGCTGGACTCAAATTGTTTACCAAATATGGTGCTCTTTTGGAACCTTTGCCCTTTACACTACTAAGGTTTTGATTTATTGATCACTTTTGAATACACTTGAGCTGGAAATTTTATTTTCTTAAGCAAGTTTAAATAGATGAACCTTCCACTCTTTTAAGCCCGTGAAAAAGAACTAAATTGTCTTGCCACTTTGCTAACATTTATCTAATAACGATAGAGCTTTTCATTGTAGTAGCCCTACGAAAATAAATTCTAAAATTTTTATCACATTGCTTGAGAAAAAAGTCAAATTATATGTATAAAAGTTAAATATAATGTAACTTTTGTTTGTTTTAAGTTTTAATATAGCACCTAACTTTAAAATGAAAAAAAATATTCACTTTCATATTCAGCTTATGTCCCCACCCAATCATTTGCTTATTCCGTTTTTAGTTTAGCCCCAAATTCTTTTAATAATGTTTATCATATCTAATTTTTCAGTAGCCTAGAACAATTCAAAATCGACAACAAAATACGTGTGCACTAGTTCAGAAGCATCTCGTATAAAACAAAGAGGGTAGCCCCCTCCCCGAAGAAAAAAGTACTTGGTAAAACATTCGTCGGTAAGTACGCAACTTGAAAAATTGAGACTCTCCCTACTCCATTTCATTAAAACTATCATCATAATTCAGGTAAAACTAGAGAGGGCCCTTTCAACTTAGAACCTGACTTGACTTGACTTAAGGCTTCAGCCGAGGGTTCGGCGTAGAGAACGATGAGGCAAGGCGTCTCCAGGTTGACCTATCGCTTGCCAGGCTCACAGCTTCTTCCCTACTCCATTTCACTAAAATTATCCTCATAATTCAGATAAAACTAGAGAGGGCCCTTAAAACTTAGAACCTGGCTTTACTTGACTTGAGGCTTCTGCCGAGGGTTTGGCATAGAGAACGATGAGGCCAGGCGTCTCCAGGTTGACCTATTGCTTGCCAGGCTCACAGCATCTTCCACCGGGATATGGGCTTGGGCGAGGAATTCATCGGCTTTGTCTTTCTACCTAGTGGGGGTGTCCTCTGGGTCGCTTCCATCCGTGTAGGGTGGTGTTGAAGTCGAATGCAACCCGTGCTGGGGCGTCATGTGCTATGCGAAGGAGGTGGCCGTACCACCAAACAGTAAGCTTGGCAAGCTGCGTCGAGCAAGGAGTTTATGCCGTACGTGAAGGGAGGGTCTGGTTGCTAACGAAGTCAGTCCAGTGGAGTCTCTCGATTCTTCGGAGATGTTTCGTCATTTCGTCATATCATACAAAGGATTATTTTAGAACGGACAAAAATAATCCTTTGCATGATAAGGACTGCCATCCCGTAATCTCTACTATTCATCCTCAAGTTTTGGCTAATATTTGCCGATCATATGCAGCGCGATAGCGCTGCTTAAGTAAAGAACGATGTGGGCACAATGTATTATTTCTTCTTCTCCATATCCGGGCACTTGGTATTGAGGGAGTTGTCTTAGAAACTTCGAAAAGGGCTCATTCCATTGGAAATTGAAGTGGCTAGTGCCCTTTTTAATAGTCAAAAGTGATTGGAGGGTAACTAGCCCCCCCCCACGCCCATCATTCCCCAAACACATCCAATCAAAATTTTGAGATAGCCATTTTGTTCAGATTAGTTGATTTCCACATAGAAATTATCTTTTTGAGGAGGACACTCCCCCACAACCCTCGGGGCAAGGGTTTTAAGTTATGCCCTGGGACATATAAGGTTTTTATAGAAGGTGTTGTCGTAGAAACTTCAAAAAAGGCTCATTCGATTGGAAATTCAAAGGGCTAGAGCCCTTTTTAATAGTCAAAAGTGATTGGAGGGAAACTAGCCCCCCCCCATGCCCATCATTCCCCCAAACACATCCAGTCAAAATTTTGAGATAGCCATTTTGTTCAGATTAGTTGATTTCCACATAGAAATTATCTTTTTGAGGAGGACACTCCCCCACAACCCTCGGGGCAAAGTTTTTAAGTTATGCCCTGGGGGCATATAAGGTTTTTACACAAGGCATTATCGTAGAAACTTCAAGAAAGGCTCATTCGATTGAAAATCCAAAGGGCTAGTGCCCTTTTTAATAGTCGAAAGTGATTGGAGGGCAACTCTCACGCCCAACATCATTTCCTCAAACACATCAAAATTTTGAGATTTGCCATTTTGTTCAACGTAGTTGATTTCCAGATAGAAAATATATTTTTGAGGAGGTCCCTCCCCCAGATCCCTAGGGGCAAGGGTTGTAAGTTATGCCCTGGGGGAATATAAGGGGTTTATAGAAGGCGTTGTCGTAGAAACTTTAAGAAAAGTCTCATTCGATTGGAAATTCAAAGGGCTAGTGCACTTTTAACTATTTGAAAGTGATTGGACGGTAACTTACCCCCCTCTCACGCCCACCTTTTGCCCAAACACATCCAATCAAAATTTGAGATAGCCATCTTGTTCAACGTAGTTTTAAGTTCTGGAAATTAGGTCTTTTAGGATGACAACCCCCTCACAGCCCTCAGGACAAGGGTTGTAAGTTATGCCCTGGAGGAATATATAGTTTATTGAACGCGTTGCCGTAGAAACTTCCAAAAGGGCTTATTCGATTAGAAATTGAAATGGCTTGTGCCCTTTTTAATAGTCGAAAGTAATTGGACGGCAACTAACACCCCTTCCATCCCCACCATTTCCCCAAACACATCCATTCAAAATTTTGAGATAGCCATTTTGTTCCACGCAGTTAAAGTTCAGGAAATTATACCTTTAAACAGGACACTCCCCCACACAGTCTTCAGAGCAAGGGTTATAAGTTATGCCTTGGGAGCATAACTGATAAGGGTTTTATTTAAATCAAACAAATAAATAAATCAACCACCAGAAGCAAACTTGTTTAGGCTATACACCCTTCAAAAAAAAACCTGATATATACATCACTATCAACAACGTAAATAATAAATAAATAAAAAAAGAAAAGAGAGAGAGAAAGAAAAAAAAGCACGGCACAACCTCCTCTAACTTATTGCAACCTCTAAAAAAAAACAATAACTAATTATCACCGTTCTCTCACTACCACCCTCACACAACCACAATAAAAAATAACCAAAATACAACTGAGAGACCCCTCAAGAGAAAATCGTTAAGAAATATTATACTCACCAAAACACAGAGATTTTAAGCTACTCCTAAAACTAGCAATATCTTCATCAACTAACAATTCATTTGGCAAACTATTATAAAACCCTGGTCCCACATGATGAATAGAGAAGAATGATCTTCGAGTTGAAGCCTGAGGTCGTCTTATCTGGGATGCCATTCTGGTTGAGTATTCATGGACATTACATCCAGCCACGAACATTTGACCGAAACATTGCGGCAATAATCCACGCTCATATTTAAACAAAAACAAAGCTGAATAAAATTTAGAAACACGAGGTAAATCATACCTATATTTTATTCCGGCCCAAAGTTCCCCACAATCGTTCCCCACCGGCCCAAGGTTCCCCACAATCGTTCCCCACCGGCCCAAAGTACCACAATCGTCCACCCCCCCTCCCTCCAACCCCCCCTCCAACCCCCAACCCCCCCGCCCCCAATTTTTTTTTTACTTTTTTTAACTATTTTTACATCTCTTAGAATGTCATGAAACACACTTAAAACAAAAAAATTCATATTTAATATTTTCCAACTTAAAAATGGGAATGATATAGATATGTGTGTCGCAACTTTTACTGTTAGAAAAATAATGTTTGTAGTGACCAAATTTTTTTTACCTTTTTTTAACTTTTTTTAATTTTTTTTAACTTTTTTTTTTACATCTCTTAGATTGTCATGAAACACACTTAAAACAAAAAAATTCATATTTAATATTTTCCAACTTAAAAATGGGAATGATATAGATATGTGTGTCGCAACTTTTACTGTTAGAAAAATAATGTTTGTAGTAACCATTTTTTTTACACTTTTTTTTTAACTTTTTTTTCTGACAGTTTTTTTAAACTTTTTTTTTACATCTGTAAATCATCAGAAAAATAGAATGACACTTTTAATGTAAATTTTAAAAACTTATTCTTGTGCATACTATTGATGAGGACTGATGGTTCTCTTTCAAGATTTTTTTTCATGAAAAACAAACTTTTTTTAGGATTTTCCAGAGCTCCCCCTACCAATTAAGAAGATAAGAAGGGGTGAAGCGACTCCAGTGGTCAGTTCAAACAGACCGACGGTTATACAACATGGTCATAGGTAGAATCCATTAATACGATCAACATTAACCGTAAACCGCCCAATAGCCAACTATCCAGCTGTCACAGCCAGCATCCACAACAATATGCCACAACCATCCGGACCCATCATACACCAGCCAGCTGTCAACTGGTCAATTCCTACATACAACACTCACAACAAGATGACACAACCATCCAGACCCACCATACACCAGCCAACTGTCAACTGGTCAACTGCCACACTCATTATGCATGTACCAAGTACATCTACAGGGGGTATGGCTCAACCAGCTACCCTCGAATGGGCTGATCGTCTCAATCCTGATACACTCGAGGGTTTGTTGAGTGAGTTGGGGGATTCGACACCACGTAACATACCCATCATTGACAAAATTGGTGGAGGAAATGAAATCCCCATGACGCCCCATGACGCAATATCTTCATCAACTAACAATTCATTTGGCAAACTATTATAAAACCCTGGTCCCACATGATGGATAGAGAAGAATGATCTTCGAGTTGAAGCCTGAGGTCGTCTTATCTGGGATGCCATTCTGGTTGAGTATTCATGGACATTACATCCAGCCACGAACATTTGACCGAAACATTGCGGCAATAATCCACGCTCATGTTTAAACAAAAACAAAGCTGAATAAAATTTAGAAACTCCGTGTAAAGGCAGAATATGTCGTTCTACATATCTCCTTCTCACTGATGCACCTTTTTTATCACCACAAAGCCCTCTTATAGCTGAGTTCTGCATCGCACGAAGTGGAAGTAGATGTGTCGGGACAGTACTCGACCAAACAACATTACAGTACAAAAGGTACGGATGAACAGTAGAAAAATAAAAAGACCTTATTACATCACAGGGGAAAAATTTCTTCAGCTTTCTCATAATCCCAAAATTCCTTGCAATCTTACTACTTAACAACTCTATATGGGGTTTATAACTTAAAAATTCATCTATCAGGACACCAAGGTACTTGACAGTCTTTAGTCACTGGATTGAAGTATCAACAAATCTAAGCTCATTAATGCATGGATAGTAATTGGGGTTTCTTCCGTAAACTAGAAATTTAAATTTTTATTGAAATCTTTGTCGTAAAAACTTGAAAAAGGGCTCATTCGATTGGAAATTCAAAGGTCTAGTGCCCTTTTTAATGGTTGAAAGTGATTTAAGGGCAACTAACCCCCCTCTCTCTCTCGCCCACCTTTTCCCCAAACACATCCAATCAAAATTTTTAGATAGCCATTTTGTTCAGTGTTGTGGATTTCAAGATAGAAATTTTGTTTTTGAGGAGGACACTCCCCCGCATCCCTCAGGGCAAGGGTTGTAAGTTATGCCCTGTGGGGCATATGAGGTTTTTACTGAACGACTCGTCGTTGAAACTTCAAAAAGGACTAATTCGATTGGAAATTGAAATGGCTAGTGCCCTTTTTAATAGTCTAAAGTGACTGGCAG
Source organism: Artemia sinica (assembly GCA_027921565.1). Taxonomy (NCBI): domain Eukaryota; kingdom Metazoa; phylum Arthropoda; class Branchiopoda; order Anostraca; family Artemiidae; genus Artemia; species Artemia sinica. The sequence continues at coordinate 40,378,537 of CM051270.1, forward strand.
GCAACTAACACCCCTTCCACGCCCACCATTTCCCCAAACATATCCAATCAAAATGTCTATATAGCTATTTTGTTCCACGCAGTTTAAAGTTCAGGAAATTGTACCTTTGAGCAGGACACTCCTCCCACAGTCTTCAGGGCAAGGGTTATAAATTATACCCTGGCGACATATAAGGTTTTTATTGAAATCTTTGTCGTAAAAACTTAAAAAGGGCTCATTCGATTGAAAATTCAAAGGGCTAGTGCCCTTTTTAATAATCGAAAGTGATTTGAGGGCGACTAACCCCCGTCTCACGCCCACCTTTCCCCCAAACACACCAAATCAAAATTTTTAAATAGGCATTTTATTCAACGCAGTTGAAAGTTTTGGAAATTAGGTCTTTAGGGATGACAACCTATCCCCCCCCCACAACCCTCAGGGTAAGGGTTTCAAGTTATGCCCTGGGAGCATGTAAGGTTTTTATTGAAAGTGATGTTGTAAAAACATCAAAAAGGGCTCATTCAATTGAAAATTGAGAGGGCTAGTGCCCTTTTTAATAGTCGAAAGTGATTGAAGGGCAACTAACCCCCCTGTCACGCCCACCATTTCCCCAAACACTTCCAATCAAAATTTTGAGATATCCATTTTGTTCAACGTAGTTGGAAGCTCTGGAATTTAGGTCTTTTAGGATGATAACTCCATCAGAGCCCTCAGTGCAAGGGTCATAAGTTATGCCCTGGGGGCATATAAGGTTTATATAGAAAGTTTTTGTAGAAATTTAAAAAGGGGCTCATTTGATTGGAAATTGAAATTTCCCTTTTTAGTAGTCGAAAGTGAGTGGAGAGTAATTAACCCGCCCCCCTCTCACGCCCACCATTTCCCCAAACATATTCAATCAAAGTTTAGAGATAGCCATTTTGTTCAATGTAGTTGAAAGTTCTGGAAATTATGTATTTATCGATGACGAACCCCTCAGAGTCCCCAGGGCGAAGGTTGTAAGTTATGCCCTGGGGGCATATAAGGTTTTTAATGATAGATTTGTCATAAAAAATTCAAAAGGGGCTCATTCAACTCGAAATTGAGAGAGCTAGTGCCCTTTTTAATAGTTGAAAGTGATTGGACGGTAACTAACCCCCTCTCACACCCACCATTCTCCCAAAAACATCCAATAAAAATTTTCAGATAGCCATTTTGTTCAACTCAGTAGAAAGTTCTGGAAATTAGGTCGGTGAGGATGAACCCCCCCCCCAGCCTTCAGGGCTAGGGTCGTAAGTTATCCCCTGGGGGCATATAAGGTTTTTTTTTTAAAGCGTTGTCGTAGAAACTTCAAAAGGGCTCATTTGATTGGGAATTAAAAGGGCTAGTGTCTTTTTGAATAGTTTAAAGTGATTGGAGAAAGACTAACGCCCCTCTCACGTCCACCATTTTCCCAGACACATCCAATCAAAATTTTGAGACAGCCATTTTGTTTGACGTAGTTGAAAGTTCTTGAAATTAATTCTTAGAAGATGACAACCACCCTCATAGCCCTTAGGGTAAGAGTTGTAATTTATACCCTGGGGGCATATAAGGTGTTTATACGAAGTGTTGTCGTAGAAACTCAAAAAGGACTCATTCGATTGTAAATCAAAAGGCCTAGTGCCCTTTTTAATAGTCGAAAGTGATTGGAACGCTTGACATTTTTATAGTAAAGATCAATGTGGGTATAATGTATTATTTTTTTGTTGTTGTTGTTGTTTAGACCAGGGCACTTTGTATCGAGGGAGTTGTCGTAGGAAATTCGCAAAGAAGGGCTCATTCGATTGAAAATAGAAAGGGATGATGCCCTTTTTAATAGTCGAAAGTGATTGGAGGGAAACTAATCCCCCTCTCACGCCCACCCTCCCATTTCACTTTATGTTTGAAAACTAAATGTTGCCATAAGATTAAATCAAAATGCACTGTGTTAATGCTAATTTCAAATAAGGTATCTCAGCAGTATCCCAAGAACGACTGAGGGTATTATGTTCAAACTTTCGGGGCTGTTTCTGCTCTTAAAATTTAACCAAATCTAAATAGCGAAGTGTATCCAAGCTATCAAAGAAAGTAAACAGATTTTTTTGCGAATTTTTTGCGAAAACTTTTGCGAAGTTTTCCGTTTCAGGTCAACTAGAGGAGGCATGAAACTAAATTAAACACTACTATTTGTTTCCAGATTTTTAAGAGGGTGTATGTTGTTAAAAACTGCTGAAATATTTTCTCCATCATACAAATAGCTTAAAAACAAAAATAAAGTCTTAAAAAAACGAAAAGATTTAAAGTGTTATTTTCTTTTTCCCTGAAAAGACTATGTCAATATAAAACGAACAGAAATTAATTAAAAAAACTTTTTACACAAAATAAGTTCTTCTAAGAAAAGTATTGAACTCCATTAAACAAAAAATGAGCAAAAATAAAATCAAATAATCTACCAAGCGCCAAACTACCAACAAATCAGCATCGATAAATAAATGAAACCCAAAACGAACAGAAATTACAATAAATAACCGAGTCAAACTCAAAACGAGTAGAAATTAACATAAGTTGTACTTTATAAACTATACTTTATAACTTTAATAAACTTACAACTCTTGACCTGAGGGCTCTGAGTGGGTTTTCATCCAAAAAGGTTTTTTTTACAAAAAAACTTTAAAAAACGCATAAAATTTTTTATTATATTCATTTTTGTTACTTTTTTTACGAGCCAGACGAACACTTTTTTTTGGGGGGGGGGGGAATTTTTTTAAACCAATTTGAGTCCAGAAAACAAAAATTTAGATTTTTTTATGACATAATTTAATTCACATAATTATTGATCGCCTTTGAATACGCTTGAGCTGGAAATTTTATTTTCTTAGGCAAGTTTAAATAGATGAACCTTCTACTCTTGTAAGCCCGTTAAAAGGAACTAAATTATCTTGCCACTTTGCTCATATTTATCTACTAGCGTTAGAGCTTTTCATTGTAGTAGCCCTACGAAAGTAAATTCTAACATTTTTATCATATTGCTTGAGAAAAAAGTCAAATTTTATGTAAAAAAAAGTCAAATATAATGTAACTTTTGTTTGTTTTAAGTTTTAAGATAGCACCTAACTTTAAATTGAAAAAAATTATTCACTTTCATATTTATCTTATATTTCCCACTCACTGATTTTTATGCTAAAGTGTAACATTTGTATGACATTGCTTTAATATGAGGGTTAATTTAGGTGCATTTGTCTTACAAAATCAATTAAAAGTTTCCTAAATATGAGAAAGACATTAACCACCCACTCTTAACGTTTAAGTTCATTTTTTTAATGCTTGTTTATTTAAAACCTAACCGCTTTAGTTAAAAATATCTTTCCCCAGTACTGGAAGAACTGTTACTCAAATAAGCACCCAGAGAACCAATTTGAAATGGGGTATTTGAGAGGGAGACGGAGGAGGAGTTTGTAATTTTTAACAGAAGTAAAGATTTTTGGACTAATAATGTTACGATTTAAATTTTTGACTTCTTTGTTCAAAATAAAAAAAAACATAACAGAAGGCCTGGTCCAGGCCCGGAAAGCATCATTCCAATAGGATAAATGTACTTTACAAGGCAAGACTTATTTGGGGGGGGGAGGGGGCCTCTCAGTGGGAGAGAACGGTCATCCCTATTTCTCTCTTTTTGGGATTTGTACCCTGAGGTGGAAGGAGTGATATTTTTCTCCACATTTAACTGAAAGACCTCCCATGTATAGTTTGAAGATTTAGGCTAAAAGACAACCTTTTAAGACTTTATATGCCTTCTCTCCTATAAAAAAAAATCCAGTAGCCACTCTTTCTTAATAGGTGTCGTGTAAAGGCGTCCATTTTGTCTGGAATGCCTATATTTTAGAGACAAACGCGCAACTGAATGGCAACAAATTGCGGAGTTAAAAAGGAAGCTTCCCAATAATTTTAAACCAATTGGCTGTCCCATAATGTTCACTAGGTAGTATTAGTAGCCCTAATTTGGGCCAACATTGCCGTTTTGAGTCACAGAATAGTAAAAATAATCCTCATGTTGCTGCGGTGTAGTCTGTTTAACCAAAAAGGGTATTATAACTCAAAACGTACCGTCCATTGAAATATTTCAAGGTTTTTATCTTCACTGATTCGATAAAATGACCCCTGAAAAAAAAAACAAGCAAAAAAACAAAAAAACAAACGTGCATCCGAGAAATACCAAACTGAAGTAATAATTTCTGTTCGTCTTAAGTTTCTACGGCACTGTTAGTAGTATTGGTACAATATATACAACGAGGGTGTCTCCCCATAGTAGCTACAAATAAAGGTAGCAGAGTGTCTCCCCATATAGCTATAATATAAGGTAGCAGAGTGTCTCCCGCCAATACAAGCAGACAGTGTAATGACCGGATTCAACTACCGTGAAAATTCGTGCTGATCTCTGTTCAAAGTGCGTAATGTTTTCATGGTAGTGATTCGTTTCCTTTGTATTAAATTGTGAAATTCTTTCTGTAATTTAATTTGTTAGGTGTGGTTGACTTATGTTTAACCTTGAAAACGAATATAAAAACTCCGACAATGAATTATTTTATCAGTTCAGATTTGGCATTTGAAATATAATGATGCATTCAAATAAAAGGAATATTGACGAAAGCTACACGCAAGAAGTAAGTTATTCTTTTATATTCATGGTGGGTAAAGAAATTAATTCTACTAAAATGTATACAGACCCTATTATTGTTAACAGATTGTTAAATATTTTTTGAACCTGGATCTCCAGAGGTCGGTAAAGAGCAATATCAAAACAAGAAAAAAAAGTATGTAAACACTGCATTTAAATGGCTTGCTAGCTTAGTACACGAGGTAAATCATACCTATTTTTTATTCCGGCCCAAAGTTCCCCACAATCGTTCCCCACCGGCCCAAAGTTCCCCACAATCGTTCCCCACCGGCCCAAAGTACCACAATCGTCCACCCCCTCCCTCCAACCCCCCCTCCAACCCCCAACCCCCCCGCCCCCAATTTTTTTTTTACTTTTTTTAACTATTTTTACATCTCTTAGAATGTCATGAAACACACTTAAAACAAAAAAATTCATATTTAATATTTTCCAACTTAAAAATGGGAATGATATAGATATGTGTGTCGCAACTTTTACTGTTAGAAAAATAATGTTTGTAGTGACCAAATTTTTTTTACCTTTTTTTAACTTTTTTTAACTTTTTTTAACTTTTTTTTTACATCTCTTAGATTGTCATGAAACACACTTAAAACATAAGAAATTCACATTTAATATTTTCCTTTCAAAACGGGAATGATATAGATATGTGTGTTGCGACTTTTAGTATTAGAAAAATAATGTTTGTAGTAACCATTTTTTTACACTTTTTTTTAACTTTTTTTTCTGACAGTTTTTTTAAACTTTTTTTTTACATCTGTAAATCATCAGAAAAATAGAATGACACTTTTAATGTAAATTTTAAAAACTTATTCTTGTGCATACTATTGATGAGGACTGATGGTTCTCTTTCAAGATTTTTTTCATGAAAAACAAACTTTTTTTAGGATTTTCCAGAGCTCCCCCTACCAATTAAGAAGATAAGAAGGGGTGAAGCGACTCCAGTGGTCAGTTCAAACAGACCGACGGCTATACAACATGGTCATAGGTCGAATCCATTAATACGATCAACATTAACCGTAAACCACCCAATAGCCGACTATCCAGCTGTCACAGCCAGCATCCACAACAATATGCCACAACCATCCGGACCCATCATACACCAGCCAGCTGTCAACTGGTCAATTCCTACATACAACACTCACAACAAGATGACACAACCATCCAGACCCACCATACACCAGCCAACTGTCAACTGGTCAACTGCCACACTCATTATGCATGTACCAAGTACATCTACAGGGGGTATGGCTCAACCAGCTACCCTCGAATGGGCTGATCGTCTCAATCCTGATACACTCGAGGGTTTGTTGAGTGAGTTGGGGGATTCGACACCACGTAACATACCCATCATTGACAAAATAGGTGGAGGAAATGAAATCCCCATGACGCCCCTTGTCATGCCCAATTTTAATTTAGTTGACTCTGCCTTGCACAATGTATTTGTTTATGGGGCTGAGTTTGAGGATCCAATTAATTCACTAACATCAGGTAGCATCATAACGGATCTGGTAGACATAGTACTCTCCTATGTGGGAAAGATTCGAGCCCTTCTTGAAAGAGTGATTGGGGAGGGTGGTGGGAGGGATGGGATTAAGGCTGCCATCGCACAAAAAATAATTTATTTCAATGAAAAGGCGAATGAGGTGTATGAGCGTTATTTACGTACTGAAATGCTACCACTTCATCCGGAGATGAATAATTTTGAGGGTGTTTTTATGGAATGGGTTGATAATATAGTAACAAAATTAGATAATTACACTGAGTTGGGTAGTCGGTCGGTGGTTTTATTTATTGGGAGTTTGGATATTAATGTGTGTAAATTTAAAAAGAATTTTATTTTAAGAGGTTGGAGTGGGGTGGTGGGGGCAGAATATAATGAAGATTTAAAGGGATGTAAAGGGGTAAATATTTACCATATCATATTATTGAGTAACAACTGAAGTCAATATACCATTCGATGCCCTTTTTTATGCTGATTACAAATATAACAATCATTTCTATCAGAAATGAATTTTAACCCCCCCCCCCTATATATGTCAATTCAGGATATATATTTGCACATATGGGGATGGGGGTTAGGTTAGGTTAGGGGGTGGGGGTTAGGTTAGGGGGGGGGGGGGAAATTTACTTCCGATAGAAATGATTATTATATTCGTAATAGGCATAAAAAAGGCATCGAATGGTGTATTCACTTTATTCCTAACTCATAATATGATTTGGTAAATATTTACCAAAATAGTATCATTTAAGAGAAATACAGTTTAGAAACAGCACCATGACACAAAATATAACTGTGGATGGAATAAACCATTTTATACAGCTACCACTGTCTTAAACATTCAGGTTGTCCTATATGGGTCAGTGCAGTCCAAAATAACAAGTCCAATAAATTACTTAATACCAGTATAATCATTGGTCCCACGGACCTTCCAAATGGAGCAACAGCACAAAAATTTCAGTCTTCATTGCCTAAGATTATCTGAGACAAGAGTAGTCTATCCAAAATTTTCAGCTCCTCCTCTTCATTCCCTAGCCAACCTGACAAATTTTCTAGCTCAAAACAGTAAATACGCGGATATTCGAAAAATATACCCCTCCCCGCCCTCCAAAAAAAGTGAGGAATAGCCTCCATAAGAAGGTGATGTTCTAGACGGGGTAAATTTTTTGCAGTTCATATTATTTACGGTAAATTTTTACCAAATCATATTATTGACTTACGCATAAAGTGAATATACCACTCAATGCCTTTTTTTATGCTCTTTACGAATATAATAATTATTTTTGTCGGAAATGAATTTTAGCCCCCACCCCCATATATACCAATTCAGGGTATATATTTGTACATTAGGGGGGTGGGGGGAAAGTTTAATCTTACCTCGCATTTACATCAGAAATAAAATTTACTTATGAATAAAGTAAACATACCACTCAATACCTTTTTTCCAAATATAAATGGGTAAATATTTACCAAATCATATTATTGACTTACGCATAAAGTGAATACACCACTCAATGCCTTTTTTTTATGCTGATTACGAATATAATAATCATTTCTATCGGAAATGAATTTCAGCCCCCCTCCCCTATATATGCCAATTCAGGGTATATATTTCTACATTAGGGGGTGGGGGGGCTGAAATTAATTTCCGATAGAAATGATTATTATATTCGTTATCAGCATAAAAAAGGCATCGAGTGGTATATTCACTTTATGCGTAAGTCAATAATATGATTTGGTAGATATTTACCAATTCATTTCCGATAGAAATGATTATTATATTCGTAATCAGCATAAAAAAAGTCATCGAGTGGTATATTCACTTTAGTTGTAACTCAATAATATGATTTGGTAAATATTTACCTGTAAAGGTATACAACGATTTCGTTTCGATACTGGGCTTCAATACTTCAAATATGCATTTCTTATGGCAGCTCACAAGCCTCTACAAGGGGAAGCTACTAAGACACTGTTGGACAATTATGCAGTTAATGGGAGTCCAAATTTCCCTAAAGTAGATTTTAATTGTTTAAATGATCAATATCCAGTAACACTTAATGGGATAACTATTTTTGAGCGGGCTAATGAACATTTAAAAATTAGTGTTACTGTGCTACAATATGAAACAGAATTTGAGGGGGGTGACCGCAAAACGGGGGTTATATTTCCAGTGAGGCCTCCGTCCATTGAATCAGTGGAACATTGGGTTTGGCTCCTTTACAAGCCAGCCAGTGATCCCGATTCAGTTGGACATTTTTTTCCAATACCAAAAATCAGTCAGGTTCTGGGAGAGGGTAAAAAGGGAAGGTGGGAATGCCATTATTGTCCAACATGCCTTTCTAGATTCCTGTCAGAAATTAAGTTAAAAAATCATATGAAGCATTGCAAGCGTCACGGAGGTCAATCTGTGCAAACGGTTAGCGGTGACAGGGCAATCTTGCGATTTAAGAACTTTCAAAATTCACTCCAACGGAGTGACAAGGTGGCCTTGGACTGCGAAGCCGCTCTCATATATGTGTATGATCCATTGAATTCAAATCTTGTTAAAAAAACATGAGGTCATTGCAGTCTCTTATGCTCACGCACAAAGAGACTCGTGTAATTCCATGCAATTGGTAGAGGTAGTTGAGAGATTGGGTGGTGAAGATTGTATGCTCTCAGCCGTGACAGCACTCATTAAAACAGCAAATAAATCGATATCACGGCTGCGAAATACATCCTATCCAATGACTCTAAGGACGAGTTGGCCATTAAAACTGAAAAAATATGTTGGGTTTGTAAGGGGGAATTTGTTGAGGGCAATGGGAAAGAGGGGAAGATGAAAGGGGGTAAGGGGAAAGGGGGTAAGGGGAAAGGGGGTAAAGGGATGGTCCGCGACCACGATCATTTGGGCAACCCTATTGTATCGGGATTGAGCAATTTTCGTGGAGTGGCCCATCAATCGTGTAATTTAAACGTTAGTCAACAATTGTTTCTACCTGTTTATGTACACAATTCCAGCTATGACATGAAATTTATTTTACCGGCATTGGCACGATTGCAACGAGGTGGAGTTGTAGATGGCGCATGGGTATATGGTTCTTTTTCTTATAATATCATACCCAAATCGTCTGAAAATCTGCTACTCTTAGAATTCAAATGGCAAATAATAGATAACGATAAATTGTGCATGAATAAGATCCGTTTTTTAGACTCCTTTAACTTCTTCCCCAAATCCCTAAGACAACTCATTGAAGTACAGAAAAGTGAGGATTTTAATAGTTTCCCCCTCCTTAGGCAACACCTCCTTAAACAGCACTTTTCAGACGGTGAAATGTATGATTTATTAACGTGTAAGGGCATATATCCGTATGACTACTAAAACTCCACCGCGAGGCTTTCTGAGGAACAATTGCCATCCATCACCTCAGTCTACGATTCACTTTACGAGCGTCAATGCACCACTGTCGACTATGAATTTGCCAAGAGGGTTTGGGCTAAGGGAGGATGTAAAAATGGGTGGGATTATTGTAGATTATACCTGGCAAGTGATTTATTGACGTTCCTGGATATTGTGTGTAAGAACACGGATAAAATCTATGGGGAATTTGGGTTGGATTCAGGTTATTATTTTTCCACTCCTCATTTGGTGATGGATTTAATACTTAAAATCAGTAAAGAGGAAATAGGCTTGATCACCGACGTGGATCAGCATCTATTTGTAGAGAGATCAATGAGGGGAGGGTATGTTTTTCATGGAGATCGTATCCTTGAAACTGATCCGACTGGACAAGACACCGGTGTAAAGTCGGATGCAGTTTTCTTAGATATGAACTCCCTCTATCCGTCGGCAATGTCTCACTACTCTTTGCCGTGTGGAAATTATAAATGGCTTAACGATCCTCGTGCTTCAGATTTCCCCAACATTGCCAATGTTGAGGAGAATGGACCGCGGGGTGGTTTTTTTAAATCGATGGTGAAATACCCGTGGAGCATCATGACTCGGTGAAGGATTTTGTTTTCCCGTGCATAAACAGAGCGGTGACTAGGGACTCTTTGAGTCCATACAATATTTCTAAGGTAGAGGATGGTGGTGTGCACTGGACACCTTCAAAACAAAAACTTATCGCCGACCTTCATCCGGAAGAGAATATGGTTGTACATCACGTTCTTTTGCGGTGGATGGTAGCCAACGGTTTCAACGTCACAAGGAGACATAGAGCCCTCCAATTTGATCAAAAACCCTATTTGAAAACGTTTATTGACACTTTTGTCAATAAACGTTCAGAAGTGAAAACGAAGGTTGAAAAGGAAATTTTTACACTCACTTTGAACTCAGCCTTCGGTAAAATGTGCGAGAGTGTACGCAATCGAAGTCGTTGTGACGTTGTGACTGACCCAAAAGAATGTGCTCGAATCGTTGCCGATCCAAACTTCACGTCATTCACCATCATAGACTCGAATATGGTCCTCTTAAATAGAAAAAAAAGAAATGTAATTCTAAATAAAAATATTGCAGCTGGCAGCGCAATAACCGAAATATCAAAAAAACTCATGTTGTCATTCTATTACGATGTGTGTAGGCGCCAATGGCCGGGGGAGGGAGAAGTTCAAGTATATTATGGGGATACCGATTCACTTTTGCTAAAATTTAGAACAGAGAATTTATTGGTAGATTTGGAAAAAGGCGTGAACATTAGCTCCCGAATGGACTTTACCAATTGGGACGAGTCCATTTACCCGGAGCTAGTGAAGAGTCAGGCCCCAAATCGGTTATTAGTGTCAAAATCAGAGACGGGAAGTGACTTGATTTCCAGTGGGTGCTTGCAGGTCCGAAGGTGTACTGTGTGCAAACACACAATGAGGTAATCAAAAAAGTCTGCAAAGGGGTGCCTAGACACTACGTGAATAAAAATTTCGACATGAATGTATACAGAAACTGTGTGGAAAATAGTATAGTTCCAAGGGCGAAGGTCATGGCGATTCGCTCTTTAAAATTTAAAAACCATACAGTTTTAGTGGATAAAATAGCCATGTGTCCCGTGTCGGATAAAGTCTATGTGTGCGCGGATGGTGCGAAGGTGCTACCCCATGGACATTATTTAACTTCTGACCGAAGTGTGTGTCGAGATTATAGACATCGCCTCGGTCGGGAAAAAATTCAATAGTAAATGGCTGGGTGGTGGGATTCTTTTTTTTAATAGATTTTTTTTCAACTCAGCAGTGGTTTTTTTTTGCACAACTCAGCAGTTTCCCCCCCCCCCTTCAAATTCTGTTTCTCATTGTAGCACAGTAACACCAATTTTAAAATGTGCATTAGCCCGCTCAAAAATAGTTATCCCATTAAGTGTTACTGGATATTGATCATTTAAACAATTAAAATCTACTTTAGGGAAATTTGGACTCCCATTAACTGCATAATTGTCCAACAGTGTCTTAGTAGCTTCCTCTTGCAGAGGCTTGTGAGCTGCCACAAGAAATGCATATTTGAAACATTGAAGACCAGTATCGAAACGAAATCGTTGTATACCTTTACACCCCTTTAAATCATCATTATATTCTGCCCCCACCACCCCACTCCAACCTCTTAAAATAAAACTCTTTTTAAATTTACACACATTAATATCCAAACTCCCAATAAATAAAACCACCGACCCACTACCCAGCTCAGTATAATTATCTAATTTTGTTTCTATATTATCAACCCATTCCATAAAAGCACCCTCAAAATTATTCAGGTCCGGATGAAGTGGTAGCATTTCAGTACGTAAATAACCCTCATACATCTCATCCGCCTTTTCATTGAAATAAATTATTTTTTGTTCGATGGCAGCCTTAATCTCATCCCTCCCACCTCCCTCCCGAATCACTCTTTCAAGAAGGGCTCGAATCTTGCCCACTTAGGAGTGTACTATGTCTACCGGATCCGTTATGATGCTACCTGATGTTAGTGAATTAATTGGATCCTCAAACTCAGCCCTATAAACAAATACATTGTGCAAGGCAGAGTCAACTAAATTAAAATCGGGCAGGACAAGGGGCGTTACGGGGATTTCATTTCCTCTACCAATTTTTTTAATGATGGGGATGTTTTGTGGTGTCGAATCCCCCAACTCACTCAACAAACCCTCGAGTGTATCAGGATTGAGACGATCAGCCCATTCGAGGGTAGCTGGTTGAGCCATACCCCCTGTAGATGTACTTGGTACATGCATGTTGAGTGTGGCAGTTGACCAGTTGACAGTTGGCTGGTGCATGATGGGTCCGGATGGTTGTGTCATCTTGTCATGAGTTTTGGATGTGGGAATTGACCAGTTGACAGTTGGCTGGTGTATGATGGGTCCGGATGGTTGTGGCATATTGTTGTGGATGCTGGAAGTGACAGCAGGATAGTTGGCTATTGGGTGGTTTACGGTTAATGTTGATTGTATTAATGGATTCGACCTATGACCATGTTGTATAACCTTCGGTCTGTTTGAACTGACCACTGGAGTCGCTTCACCCCTTCTTATCTTCTTAATGGGTAGGGGGAGCTCTTGAAAATCCTAAAAAAAAGTTTGTTTTTCATGAAAAAAATCTTGAAAGAGAACCATCAGTCCTCATCAATAGTATGCACAAGAATAAATTTTTAAAATTTAAATTAAAAGTGTCATTCTATTTTTCTGATATGATTTAGGGATGTAAAAAAAAGTTGAAAAAAAGTTGAAAAAAAACTGTCAGAAAAAAAAATGGTTACTACAAACATTATTTTTTAATACTTAATAGGGGTTGTTGAATAGTTAATAGTTCTAATAAGGGTTGGAGGGAGGGGGATGGAGGGAGGGGGTTGGAGGGAGGGGGTTGGATGGAGGGGGTTGGAGGGAGGGGGTGGACGATTGTGGTACTTTGGGCCGGTGGGGAACGATCGTGGGGAACTTTGGGCCAGTGGGGAACGATTGAGGGGAATTTTGGGCCGGAATAAAAAATAGGTATGATTTACCTCGTGTACTAAGCTCGCAAGCCATTTAAATGCAGTGTTTACATACTTTTTTTCATGTTTTGATATGGCTCTATACCGACCTCTGGAGATCCAGGTTCAAAAAATAATTAACAATCTGTTAACTATAATAGGGTCTGTATAAATTTTAGTAGAATTAGTTTCTTTACCCACTATGAATATAAAAGAATAATTTACTTCTTGCGTGTAGCTTTCGTCAATATTCCTTTTATTTGAATGCATCATTATATTTCAAATGCCAATTCTGAACTGATAAAATAATTCATTGTCGGAGTTTTTTATATCTGTGTTCAAGGTTAAACATAAGTCAACCACACCTAACAAATTAAATTACAGAAAGAATTTCACAATTTCATACAAAGGAAACGAATCACTACCATAAAAACATCACGCACTTTGAACAGAGATCAGCACGAATTTTCACGGTAGTTGAATCCGGTCATTACACTGTCTGCTTGTCATGGCGGGAGACACTCTGTTACCTTATATTATAGCTATATGGGGAGACACTCTGCTACCTTTAATTGTAGCTACTATGGGGAGACAGCCTCGTTGTATATATTGTACCAATATTACTACTGTTCTATTAGCCTGAAAACACGTGAGAAGTAAAGTTTGGTTAATGCTAATGAAATAAAACAAAATAGGATAAAAAAAATAATAGTTTAGAAACAGATTTTGGCTGTGTATTTGCACATTAGGGGGGTGGGGGTAAAGCATAGCATGTATTAAATACGTAACATAGCCTAACCTAGTTACCTCCTCCCACCTAAACCCCTAAAAACTAAAATTTAAGTATAGTTCCCGGAGTGAAAATACCACTGTTTGCAATGCTCGGCATAGGAACTCTCCGGTGAAAGAACCTGCTTGACTAGTTTCTTTTATCATGTTCGCTATATAATAAGTAGCGTGTTTTGAAGCTAATAGAAAATATTGAGGCCATAATTGTTTTGAGGGGAGCTCGCCACCTTCGAATCCCAGTCCGGACACTTTTTTAAGCGTGGAAGAGATGTAGATGTTGGGGAATGTTTACCTATTTAATATGGATGACGTAATTTTGTTTCAGTATTTGACTATGATTAATTGGAGTATGACCGGGATATTTAATACGTAACAATAATAGGGACTTAACATGGGATATGGAGCTCCTAGCCCCTCACATTTAGGCAATGCGGTTCCAGGTGTTCTAATATTTCTCCTAGCAACCACCATTTTGCCACGATTCGTAGCAATTTTGGCAAGTCTATTGTTTTCTTGTATTATCCTCCCTCTATAAATAGAAGCTCCATTTAAGAGTCTATTGTTTTCCCTGGAAGATTTCACAGTTCCTTCCCTCTGTGAGGGGGTTCCAGTTTTAAACGCGTCCCCTCCCTTTTGCTATAGTATTTCTATGACATGCCCTCTTACGTCACGACACCCGTGGCAAGTTTCTCGGGATTCCAATATTGTTTCAATATTGAAAAGATTCCCACAATATATCCCTGTTCCTAGGTGTCCTATTATGGAAAAAAACAGCTGGCAAGACTCCCAGGATACACCTTCACATATAAACGGTCAGATAGGAACATTAAAATGGGATTTTAAAGTGTCAGACATATGGAGCTCCTAGTCCCTCGCACCTGTACAATGCGGTCAGCTGGCTCATTTCCTTCATCATTTCTAAGACATTGTTCACATTTCTTGAAATTATGCCTCAATCCGGTTATTCAAGTTTTCGCAACCCAACTCTACGTGACACACCATGTCAATTCACGGCACCGTGGCATTATTCCAGTTTTAAATATTTTCATTGAAAAAGGAACAATTTATTAGGATATACGCATGAAACCTCAACAATAAGGTTCTTTGATGTGCTGTATTTGATGCTGTAACTTTTATCAAGACCCCTTGCAGCCTTTGAGAGTGTTTTGCCCTTTGCAAAAATCAAATTTGCTTCAATAAAATATAATGCTTAGAGAACAGGCAAAATTGTATAGGGTTTTTCAGTGATATAGTGAATAACCAAAATTTCCTAAGGTTTTCCTCTGACTCTTCACAAAAATTTGAAGTTATTTGACTACTAGCCCACATTCACCAATCTTACCACATTGAATAATCTATTTTTTGCATATTTTTATCGAAAAAGGAACAAATTCTACTTTACTTGTGGATAGGCGCGTGAAACCTCAACATTAAGGTTCTTTGATATGCTGTATTTGATACTGTAACTTTTATAAAGACCTCTTACAGCCTTTGGGAGTGTTTTGCCCTTTTCAGAAATCAAATTTGCATCAATAGAATACAAAACATAGATAACAGGCAAAAATGTATAGTATTATTCAGTGATATAGTGAATAACCAAAATTTCCTAGGATTTCCCCCTGACTCTTCACGGAAATGTAAAGCTATTTGACTACTAGCCCACATTCACCAATCTTACCACATTGAATAATCTATTTTTTGCATATTTTTATCGAAAAAGGAACAAATTCTACTTTACTTGTGGATAAGCGCATGAAACCTCAACATTAAGGTTCTTTGATGCCGTGTGTTTGTTACTGTAATATTTACAAAGACTTGATACACCCTTTGAGAGTGTTTCCCCTTTTTGAAAAATCAAATTTTGTTCCAATAGAACAAAATACTGAGATTACAGGCAAAATTGTTAAGGGTCTTTCACTTATATAGTAAATAACCAAGATTTTCTAAGATTTTTCCCTGGCTCTTCACGAAATTATGAAGTTGTTTGACTACTAGAACACATTCACAAATCTTAACACGTTGAATTTCCATTTTTTGCATATTTTCATCGAAAAAGCAACAAATTCTACACTTCTTGTCAATAAACACGTGAAACCTCAAGATGAAGGTTCATTGATGCGATACATCTGATGCTATAACTTTTACCAAGACCCTTTGCAGCGTTTGATAGTGTTTCCACCTTTTTCAAAAATCAAATTTGGTTCAATAGAATATAAAATTTAGATTACAGGCAAAATTGTCGAGGATTTTTCTCTGATACAGTGAATAGACAAGATTTTCCCTCTGACTCTTCACGAAAATGTGAAGTTGTTTGACTACTAGCACATACTCACCAATCTTACCATGTTGAATCTTCCGTTTTTATATATTTTTACCGAAAAAGAAAAAAATTCTATATTTCTTTTGGATAGGCACGTGAAACCTCAAAATTAAGGTTCTTTGATATGGTGTATTTTATGCGGTAAATTTTACCAAGATGTGTTGTGGCCTTTTAGGGGATATTTCAGCCTTTTTCAAAAAATTAAATCTACTTCAATAGAAAAAAAACTTAGATTGCAGGGAAAATTCTCGAGGATTTTTCACTGATACAGTGAATAATTGACATTTTCTAAGATCTTCCAATCAGAATATTCATGAAATTGTGAAGTTGTTTGACTACTAGCACACGTTCACTAATCTAACCACATTAAATTTTCCATTTGTACATATATTCATCGAAAAAGCAAAACATTCTACGTTTCTTGTAGATAGGCACATGAAATCTTCACATTAAGGTTCTTTGATGTGCTGTATTTGATGCTGGAACTTTTCTTTTCTTCGGAAAAAATCCAGAACAGAACTTGATCTTTTTTCTCTTCTTTGAGAAGATTCAGAATCAAAATTTAACATTTTTTCTCTTCTTTGGAAAAAATTATCAAAATGGAAGTTTAAAATTTCTCTTCCATGGAAAAATTCAGAAGAGAAATTCCAATTTTCTTCTCTTCTTTGAGAAAATTCAGAACTTAAGTGGAAATTTTTCTTCCGTGAGAGAACTAAGAACTGATGTGTAACTTTTTTCTCTTCTTTGAAAAAATTCAGAATCAAAGTGTAACATTTTTTCTTCTACGGAAAAATTCAGAAGAGAACTTGAACTTTTCTTCTCTTCTTTGAGAAAATTCAGAACTTAAGGGGAACTTTTTTTCTTTGAGGGAAATCAGAACTGATGTGCAACTTTTTCTCTTCATTGAAAAATTCAGAATTGATGTTTAACATTTTTCTTTTCTCTGAAAAAATCCAGAGTCGAACCTTAGCATTTTTTCACTTTCATGTAAAATTCCAGAAGAGAAGTTGAACTTTTTTTCTGCTTTGAAAAAATTCCGAAAAGGAGTTGAAATTTTTATATTTTCGTTCTTAAAGAAAACTCAGAACTAAAGTGGAATTCTTTCTTCTTTAGGAAAACGTAGAACTGAAAAATAAATTTTTCCCTTCTTCGGAAAAAATTCAGAGTCGAAGCATAACTTTTTCCATCTTCTACTTAGAATTCTGAAGTGAATTGAAACTTCTTTCTCTTCACTGAAAAAATTCAGAAGTGAAGTTAGACTTCTTCATATTCTTTGAGAAGATTCAGAATTGAACTGGAACTATTTCTATTCTCTGGAAAAATTCGGTTTCGAAATGTATATTTATCTCTTCCTTGAAAAAATTCGGAACTAAAATGGAACTTTCTCTCTTCTTAGAAAAACTCAGAACTGAAGTGTGACTTTTCTATCTTCTACCGAAAATTCAGAGTCGAAGTTTAACACTTTTTTTGCATTGGAGAAAAATTCACAATTGAACATTAACACTTCCTTTTCTATGGAAATTCAAAAGAGAAGTTAAACTTTTCCTCACTTCTTTGAGAAAACTTAAAATTAAAGTGGAACTTTCTCTCTTCTTTGGAAAAAATTCAGAATCAAAGTATAACTTTTTCATCTTTTACCGAGAATTCAGAAGTGAGACTTCTTTTCTCTTCACTGAGAAAATTCACAAGACAACTTGAACTGTTTTTCTCTTCGTTTAGAAAATTCCAGACTAAATCGGAACTCTTTCTTCTTTAAGAAAACTCAGAACTGAAGGATAACTTTTTTCCTTTTTCAGAAAAAAAATCAGAGTCGAAGTTCAACATTTTTCCTCTTCTTTGTAAGAAATTCGCAATTGAAAATTAACATTTTTCTATTCAATGAAAAAATTCAGAAGAGAACTTAAATTTTTCTTCACTTCTTTGAGAAAACTCAGTATTGAAGTCGGACTTTCTCTCTTTTTGGTAAAAAATCAGAATCAGAATATAAATTTTTCTATTTGACTAAATTTAAGTTAGGTTCATTTAACTTAGGTTAGCATGACCGCTCATGCTAACCGAACTTAAATGAACCTAACGTAAATGCAGTTAGCTTAATGTAGTTAACTAAAGTTACACTTCATTTCTGAATTTTTCGAGGAAGAAAACAGTTCAAGTTCTCTTATGAATTTATCAAAGAAGAGAAAAATTAAAATTCCGATTCTGAGTTTTTCAAAAAAAGAGAGAAAAAAATTACAGTTTAGTTCTGAGTTTTCCTAAAGAAGAAGAAGTTCCACTTAAGTGTGGAATTTTCTCAAAGAAGAAAAAAAGTTCAAGTTCTCTTCTGAATTTTCTCAAGGAAGAGAAAAAGCTAAATTTCGATTCCGAATTTTTCCAAAGAATAGAAATAGCTCCAGTTCAATTCTGAATTTTCTCAGTGAAGAGAAATAAGTGTCACTTCTCTTCGGAATTTCCGGTAGAAGACAGAAAAAAGTTATAATTTGATTCTGAATTTTTTCCAAAGAGGAGAGAAAGTTCCATTTTAATTGTGAGTTTTCTCAAAGTAGTGAAGGAAAGTTCAAGGTCTTTTCTAAATTTTTCCATAGAAGAGAAAAAATGTTGAACTTCGACTCTGATATTTTCTGAATAAAAGAAAAAAAGTTACACTTCAGTTCTGAGTTTTCCTAAAGAAGAAAGAGTTCCACTTTAGTTCGGAATTTCCTAAATGAAGAGGAAAATAATTCAAGATATCTTCTGAAATTTCTCAATGAAGAGACAGAAGTCTCACTTCTGAATTTTCGGTAGAAGATGGAAAAAGTTATACTTCGATTCTGAATTTTTCCAAAGAAGAGAGACAGTTCCACTTTAATTCTGGTTTTCTCAAAGAAGTGAAGAAAAGTTCAAGTTCTTTCCTGAATTTCCATTAAAGAGAAAAATTGCAATGTTCAATTGTGAATTAGTTAGAGGTAAAGAAGAGATAAAATGTTAAACTTTGATTTTGAATCTTCTCAAAGAAGAGAAAAAAGATCAAATTCTGTTCTGGATTTTTTCTGAAGATGATAAAAAGTTAATGCATAAAATACAGCATACCATAGAACCTTAGTGTGAAGGTTTCAAATTTGATTTTTGAAAAGGACGAAAGACTCTCAAAGGCTGCAAGGGGTCTTGATAAAAGTTCCAGCCACAAATGCAGCATATTAAAGAATCTTAGTGTGTAGGTTTCACGTGCCTATCCATAAGAAATGTAGAATTTGTTCCTTTTTGAATGAACATGTGTAAAAATGGAATAATACCACGGTACTTTGAATTGACATGGTGTATCACGTAGAACCTTAGTGTGAAGGTTTCAAATTTGATTTTTGAAAAGGACGAAACACTCCCAAAGGCTGCAAGGGGTCTTGATAAAAGTTACAGCCACAAATGCAGCACATTAAAGAATCTTAGTGTGTAGGTTTCACGTGCCTATCCATAAGAAATGTAGAATTTGTTCCTTTTTGAATGAACATGTGTAAAAATGGAATAATACCACGGTAGTTTGAATTGACACGGTGTATCACGTAGGGCTTGGTTGCGAAAACTTGAAGCACCAGATTTAGGCATAGTTTTTAACAAGAACTGTCTGAAAAATGTCTTAGGAATGATGAACGGGATGTCAGAGGGTTTCACAGAGCAGTAATAGTGCGGCATTGTGTGGTGAATTGCTTGGAGTATCACACCCTAGCAATGAAATACCGAGTTCCACTTTTCAAGTAAAAACACTTTTTAATTTAGATTCATGAGTTCATTTTCGGTGGGAAAAGGTTGAAAAACTCCTAGGGCTGTGATGAGGGGTGAAGCCACGTGACTGACGGAGGGGGAGATGTAATGCAACGATGGTCTGAAGTGTTTTGGAGGTTATTATGATAAGCTTGGCTTTCAAAAACTTGAATCACCAGATGGAAGCATAGTTCTTAACAAGAAATGTCTTAAAAATGACTTGGAGGTGATGATGAATTTTTACCGTGGAGGGGGGAGGCTAAAAATCTAACTTCACTCAAAGTAACGTCGTATTTTCATTAAGGGCTCTCAGAAATACCTCATTAATGCCTCAATTTTTGTTTGTAATGTCAACCCTGCCCTCTGAAAATGATCACTAGAAAGGAGGGCCGCTGAATAGTATTACGATGGTGTGAAATATTTATATCTCGGCTCAAAGAAACGAGGTATTTTCGTTTATAGCTCAATAGTGCCTAAAAATTTACATCTAATATCGACCTTGCCCTCTGGAAATGATTACTAAGGGAGGAGGGGGCCAGTCATAAAACTCCAACTTCAGACTCCTGTTTTAAAGGTTCTTTTAACTAGATTTGTGATTTAATACCGATTTCATCTTTAATTCCTGGCGCTTTCAATATGCCAAGTCTCCGGCTCAATTCACCAAAAAAAATTTTTACTCTTCGACTAGTTAAGACTAGGTTTTGCAATGCGATGGTCATTTTTGTATGAAAATATAAAAATATATTAAATTTTCCTTTATCACCTATACGATAAGACTAAACCTCTAAAATGTTTATTTCTATCATAAAAACGGTTTATTCTAAGCAAATCTTTCGCAAAAATGGAGTTATAGATCCTTAATTTTGAGGTCTGGCTATCTCGTAATGGTTAAGGAGTGCTAAATATCTCTCTAATTGCATGCTTGACTTGGAAACAATAGTGTCTAAAAATAAAATTTTCCCCTCTGCGTGTTTTACGTCATCCATGTTACACCTGTGCACTAGAAGACGGCATGAGCTCGGAATCCTGCCAGGTGTGTCATGGAATAGACAGAGGTGTGTCTTTTGACATCAAGGGATTGGGTTAAAATAAATTCTAGAATATATTGACCAAGAAAAAATACTGGGAACAGCTTGTTAGTCCTAGCGCTTAAGGCACTGTTCCATTGGAAGGAAATTGACCTTTCGTTTATTAGCGAGGACAAAGAACTAAAGAAATAAAGAAAAAAGGCGTTGAACATTTCGACAAAAAATAGGATGTCAAAAAGTATTATGTGACAGTGATATGTGCGCCGGCAATACGCAACGTGTGCTGACCTTACATAGAGTGTACGCCGTCATTAAGTTAAAAGAAAGAAAAAAATGCGTTGAACGTTTTGACGAAAAATGAAATGTTCGACAAAAAATGAAAAATGAAATGTTACAATCGGAGATTCCCCACGGGTCCTGACGTGATGCTACATAAAATTGAATTATCCATATTACACTTGGATACAGGGGCTCTCATGAGAATCTAGCCAGCTGATCATATTGTACAGGTGCGAGGAACTAGGAGCTCCATTAACTGACCCTTTAAAATCCCGTATTAATATCCCTATCTGACCGTTTAAAATATGAGAGTGTATCGTAGGAACTATGTCAGCTGTGTCCCCTTTAATAGAACACCTGGGAACAGGGATGTGTTTGGGAATATTGCCAATACTGAAACAATATTGGAACACCTAGAATCCCAGGAATCTTGCCAGGGTGTCGTGACACAAGAAGGCATGTCATAGAAATTCTATGGGAAAAGGGATGGCATCGGTTTAAAACTGGAACCCGTCACAGAGGGAAGGAACTGTGACATCTTCTTAGGAAAACAATAGACTCGTATATGGGGCTTCTATTTATAGAAGGAGGATACTACAAGAAAAGAACAGACGTGCCAAAATGGCTACAAATCTTGACAAAATGGTGGTTGCTAGGGAAAATATTGGAACACCTAGAACCACATTGCCTAGGTGCGAGGGCTAGAAACTCCATTTCCTATGTTAATTCCCTATTATTGGTGCTTCTTAAATATCCCGACCACAATCCGATTAATCATATTCAAACACCGAAACACAATTGCGTCATCCATATTACATAGGTAAACATTCCCTAACACCTACATCTGTTACATGCTTAAAACAAGTGTCCGGACTGGGATTCGAAGGAGGTGGGCTCCTATTAAAGTAATTATGGCCTCACTACTATAGAACAGTACTGTTTCAACTTCCCACTTCACTTCCTTCAGAAAACCTTCCTCTTTTTAAATTATTAATGGCAACAGGGAGACTTGTACAATACCTCAGGAACGGCTAAGGGCTACTAAGTCGAAACTTTCAGAAAAAAAAATTGAGGAGGTTGCTGAACCAAATCAAAAGACACCATGCGCATCAAGATTTTCAAAAAACATGATTGTAATATCTCAGGAATGGCTAAGGGTATAAAGTTGAAACTTTCAGGGAGTATTGTGGAGGATGTTGAGCCATATTAACAGACACCATAGGCTTCAAAAGATAGTCAAAAGGGCCTTTCTGTATGTCTCAGGAACAGCTTAGGGGGTACTTGTATGAGAAAGCCACTACCGCTCAAGTTGTTCATTCATTGACGCATTATAGAACCGGTTTTTTTTCGTTAGTTTCTTTCAGCTTAGCGTGAGACAAGACAAAAGAGGTGTGACAGAATAGATGGAAAATATATAATATGGCTATATATTTGCACATTAGGGGGAGGGGGTGGGGGTAAAGTATTTGGATAGTGTGAAGTTAGAAAGCAATTTTTACTGCATAGTATGCAGAATAATTGTACATAACACATTAGGCATGCACACCCGCTATACTCTACCCCCTAATGTACAAATATATAGCCCAAATGTTTTTCAAGATTCAAGATATATGCTAAAGTTTTTTTTGTAGTTTCATCAGAGCTATTTATTACTAATTAACGGCCTTTGTGATTAAGGGGTCATTCTTAAAGAATTGGAACAAAATTTGAACTTTAGCATAAAGAGCGAGATAGTGACTGGGGGCAACCCCCTAATATACGTAATAAAATATACGAATTTAGAAGTTTGTTAAGTAAGTTAATTCGTAAGTTACATCAGAACAAAATTTCGAGGAAGCCATTTAGCCAAAAAAAAGTAAAATTAATATGCAAATTTCGTTTGAATTATTCATATACGTTCAGCCAAAATCAAAGCTGCATGAATTCAAAAACGTTCAGAAATTAAATAAAAAACATGCTTTTTTAACTGGAAGTAAGGAGCTACATTAAAACTTAAAATTTACAGAAATTATTCCGTATATGAAAGGGGCTGTCCCCTCTTCAACGCCTTGCTCTTTACGCTAAAGTTTGACCCTGTTTCACAGCTTTATTTTTTAAAACAATAAAACGTTGGTTTCACCAACTGTGTTGCCAAGAAGAGCAATATCATCGGTATAATCCAGGTCGGTGGTGCTGAAATCAGGGCTAACCTTGACTCCTTCGAAGTTTAGCATTGCTTTTTTCACGACAAAATTAAATAGTTCGGGAGAGAGTACACACCCT
Organism: Artemia sinica; assembly: GCA_027921565.1. Lineage (NCBI taxonomy): Eukaryota > Metazoa > Arthropoda > Branchiopoda > Anostraca > Artemiidae > Artemia > Artemia sinica. Next base: position 40,402,024 of record CM051270.1, read on the forward strand.
TGCCTCACACCGAAGTTGATATCGAATAGCAGAGAAAGTTCTCCGTTGACCTTGATGCTGGCTCGTGTGTGTTGATAGTTAGCCTGAATGAGTCGTATGATCTTAGGTGGGATACAGTCTTCTTCCATTGTCATCCAACTTCCTCCCCGGATGACTGAATCGAAGGGCGTAATAAAGTCGATGAAAATAGTGACGGTGATTTGTTGATACTTGGCTCTATGTTCGAAAATCTATCTCAAGTTGAAGAGTTGGTCGATACAACCCATGCCGGCTCGGAAACCAGATTGGTTGGGACTGGTTCTTTCGGTGTGGACTTTGTGGAATCGGTTAAGCCGAATCATTGCAGTGATCTTTGCTGCAATACTCATTAGTGAGATCCTTCTGTCATTTTTGCATTCAGTGCGGTCACCTTTCTTGAAGATTGGCAGTATAACTGAGTCTTGCCCGTTCCTGACACCAGATTGAGCAAAAGAGCTTCTGTAGTTTCTCAGCAAGAATAGGAGCAGCTTTGTAGACTTTTGCTGGGATAGAATCTGTGCCTGGCACCTTGTGATTCCTCAGCTTCTTAATTGCCTCTTTGATCTCTCGTATTGAGGTGGTTGAACATTGACGTTGCTGTATGGGGCTTGTTGACTCAGTGGTACTGAGTTATGGTTAAGGTTGCTTGTCTGGAGTGCAGTGTTGCTATTACTGGGAGGCATTTGAGTAGAAAAGCTGTTGTGACCTGTGTTCAGCAGCTTCTGGAAGTAGTACTGCCATCTTGCGATTATGTCATCTTTTCTTGACAGAAGCGCTCCATCTTCACCTCTCACTCCAGTTGAGATATTTTTACTTTTCCCAGTTGTTTCTTTTAGTATTAAGCAAAACTTTCTGGTATCTGAATAACTAGCAGCCTTCTGTATATCTGCTGCCACGTGGTCCCAGTAACGTTGTCTGTCGCGGCGGACGGATTTATGGCATTTTTTTCTCAGTGTTTTGAACACTGTGGACTTGGTATTTCCGATCTGTTGTTTCTGGTTTAATAGCTTAATGGTGTCTTCTTAGTTCCACTTTTTCCATTCCGATTTAGCCTGCGAAGGACTATTTTGGAGGTGTCTGTTATGGTGTCTCTGATCTTACTCCACTCGTCTTCTATGTTTATGGTGGTTGGCCCGTTATCGTCGTCGGTGGACAGTATGTCAAAACAGTTAGGTATTTCCATGCTCAACTCTTCTGCGACTACTTTATCATGAAGCTGTGCTACATCGTATCTCAGAGGAGGTTGAATTCGTTTTTTGGAGTCGAGCTTTATGGCCAGGGAAGCTTTTAGCAGCATATGATCGATACTTTTCTTTGCTCCTGTGTCGGTTCCACAGTAGGCTCTACAGTTCTATATAGAGCTCCGCCATTGGGAGGATATTAGCAAGTAATCCACCTGGTATTGGGCTCTTCAATCTCGAGAGTGCCAGCTGGTCCTCTCGGATGGTTTGTGTTTGAACAACGTATTTGCCAATACAAGATTATGCTGCTGGGTGAATTCTACGAGCCTCCTTCCACGCTCGCACCTTTTGCCCCATCCCAATCTTCCAACAGCTCTTTCGCTGCCTTTCACGCGGCTTCCAATATGGGCTCTAAGATCACTTCCTAGGATGAGTAGGTCACAGTTTGGGACAGTTTTCAATGACTGGGTCAGAGCATCATAGAACTCGTCAACTGTACTTTCGTCCGCGGCTCTGGTTGGTGCATAGGCTGAGATGACAGCGATTTTGAACAGATGATCTTTAAGACGAGCCTTAACCAAACGAGGTAAGCTGCTTTTCAACTAGGAAATTTGCTGCCTTAGTACTGAGGAGGAGACCAACTCCCGCATTACCAGACCCATCGCTAGGTCTGGAATTGAAAAAGTGGAATCCTAACTTTCCGCCAGGGGTGGAGACGAGCTCTACTTCCAAATTTTAATTTAGCCGGGTTTCAGATGCACACAGAACGTTTATGCAGTATCTTTCGCATTTGCCTGCAATGAAGGTCTGGGTCGCAGGGAATTTCAATGAACGTACGTTCCAGCACCCCACACTGAGGGATTGTCGGTGTTTCAACAGGTGGTCGGCTAGTTCATTTTTTGTTTGGGCTCGCCGCAGCCTCCGACACATCGCTTACCCGGGATGCCGTAGCCAAAGTTGGTTTTTTAATTCTTTCTGCCATTTCCATCGATTTGTGGGAATATATTTAACCGACGGGTCCCCAATCTGACGGCACCCCTTCTGAGTGTTAGCCGGGGTCCGCCAAGGTTAGGTTGGCAGGGCCGTTACTACCCTTCTTCCACGGCGAGGCCACGCAGCTGGATTTCTCCCTGAAGATCTGGGGACGGAAAAGGTGCCTGTGGTGCAGCCCAAAGACCCACAACCCTCTCTAGGGGCGGAACAGCAACCTTTGTCTACCCAACCTAGTCTGCATGGGAGCTTAGAAGGAATCAATGTGTTTGATCGGTTGCTCCTAAAGAATTGGGACAAAATTCAAACTTTAGCGTAAAGAGCGAGGGCTTGAGGAAGAGCATTCCATTCATATATGGAATAATTTCCGTTCGTTTTTAGTTTAGTTTTGCTCATTACTTTCAGTTGAAAATATTTGTTTTTACATTTAATTCCTGATTGTTTTTCAAATCCTGCCCAGGCCTAACTAAGACATTATCCCCTAAGACACATCTAAAATACAACTTCTTATTCCCAATCTGGTTGGTTTATCTCCGAACATCCTATCAGGTAGAAATTTTGATGATGAGAAATTAGGGGGTCAATCTTCCCTCAAGGGTTGGATTTTGTTCCAACATCCCACAAGCCAGGCTGAGACGCTTGGCTTCTATTTTCTATTGGGTTTGACTGATATTTGACAAACCCTTGTGGCTTGTGGACAAATGACAGGATTCCTGAAAACAACCCTCTCTTTTCCTCCCCTATGATTTGGACTGCTATTTGAATTATATCAGTCTATTTCTGTTCTGTTTCTAAGTTTTCTAGAGAAAAAAAGAAACTTTGAATTATCAGATTAACATTTCAGAATTATTTCCTAGAAACCTATAAAATTTAATATTAAAATTTGATAAAATTTGAGAAACAAAATTTAAGATCTCAGGTCTTTAATAGATAATACCTTGTTCTACACGGATCTGACATAACACAATCGCAAATAAGTTTGTATTCAGAGCTATTACTGTTTTTTTGCTTCCTATTTATGTTATTTAGTAGGCAAAAAAATATATGTTTTCTGATTAGTCTTTTTTTTTGTGTGCGTGAAAAATTACAGAAAATTTGTAAAATTGAAAAGATTTTCTTTTCCGTTTCATTCACCCAAATACTAGGAAAAAAATCTTTGAATTTTTGTTTTTACAGACATATAAAGAATAAATAAATAAATAAAATCATTGTAACTGATAACGAAGAAAACCTATAGCAAGGAAGGAATAGTGCTGCTGAGCAACTCATGTATTCCAGTGAAGTCACACTGCCCAAGGGTCTTATCTTCGTATTTCCGTTCTTCCAATCTCCTCTCTGAAATATCAAAAATGTTGGTGTTTTTTTCTATAATCACTCCTTTGTTTTACAAAGGCATTGATTTTGAGCCGGGAGTGGCCAGAGAAAGTTGGATTGAGGGGTCGTTTGAATGGAAATTTTAGTCCTGAAGTTTTTTTAAGTAACGAACAAGATCGTACCACGTTTATTTTGTGCCATGCAAACCAGTGATTGTAGGATACCGAACGAAGTCTCGTTCAAATTAAACTTCTTCTTTTAATGATCTTTTCAATAAAAAAAAATTTAGATCATGTACTACCAATTGGGTCTGAAAGGGTGGCAAATCTCCTGTTATTGTGGAAAAGTTATGCCCGTAAAATAGAACGTTATATGTATATGCTTATTTGCAAGTCCAAGGAGAAGGGGGTATGAGGAAATCCCTTCAAAATCAGGAGTGTCTAGAAAACTTCCTTAAAAGGCCAAAAATTGAACTCTTGGAATTTCAGATCGTACTCCCTTTTTTTCATGAATAATCTTATCAAATCAATTATCATAGAAAACACAGAATAGATTAACTCAGACCTGAAAATTAACTAAGAAGAAAAAGTCTTAATGAGCGCTCAATTTTAACCGACCAACTGTGATTCCTTGTCCAAGGGATCAAAGCCCTCTGACGGCAGTCCAAAATATCGAAAAGCCTTATAAAAAACTATGAATTCCCAAAACAACACTCACAATAATTATACAAACAATACTTTCGGTGCTAAGGCCCTTGGAATGTTGCAGCAAATGTGACACAAGGGTCACAGTTACGGAGCAACAGTTGTAACTCTACCCCACAGATGGTAAATGTTTATGCTTCTGTATCATATTTGCAGATGCGTTATGATTATTCAAAGTTATTATTTATAAGCTAAACATGTAATTAGACAAATTCTGAAATAAGTCCTATGTGAATAAAGTAATCGTCAAAGTCTATCTGAGCGCTAAGATCGCGTACTACTTACTGTTGTTAACCAATATCAAAGAAACTGCTCATTATGTAAACTTTCATTTGGTAATGTATGGTTGACTCTTGGATAGAGATTAAATAAAAAAAACAAGTTTTTTAAACTGAAAGTAAGGAGCGACATTAAAACTTAAAACGATCAGAAATTATTCAGTATATGAAAGGGGCTGTCCCCTCCTCAACGCCTCGCTCTTTACGCTAAAGTTTTTTATTGTTTTAAAAAATAAAGTTGTGAGACAGAGTCAAACTTTAGCGTAAAGAGCGAGGCGTTGAGGAGGGGACAGCCCCTTTCATATACGGAATAATTTCTGATCGTTTTAAGTTTTAATGTCGCTCCTTACTTTCAGTTTAAAAAACTTGTTTGTTTTTTTTCATTTCTGATCGGTTTTTAGTTAATGCAGCTTTTATTTTGGCTCGCCGTCATTGAATAAGTAAACAAAATTTGCATAAAAATTTTACTTTTTTTTTGCTAAATGGCTGTCTCTAAATTTGGTTCTGACGTAATTTACAAATTAACTGACGTAACGAACTTCTATATTCGTATATTTTTCTTCTGGCAAAAAATACAAAGTTGCAGATTTTTGCAGATATGAGCTTGAAACCTATGTAAAAGGCTTTTCTGATACGCTGAATCTGACGGTGTGATTTTCATTAAAAATTTTTCACTTTTAGGGGATGTTTCCCCCCTCTTTAAAAAATCAGGTGAGTTTTCTGAGGTTCGTAGCCTTTGATGAGTAATACTAAACTTAATAAAATTCATATATTTAGAATCAGCATTATAAGCCCATTCTTTTGATACATTTATTGGCATCAAAGTTCCGTTTTTAAAAGTTTCGCTTACTATTGAGCCGTATCGCTTGTTTTTTTTTTTTTTTTTTTATTGTTTTTTTTTATTACGTATATGTTATTACGTATATGATGGGGTTCTCCCCTTAGTCAATACCACGCTCTTTACGTTAAAAGTTAAAAAAAAATTTTAATTCACAAACCCCTGAATCACAAAGGCCGTTTAATTAGAATAGATAGCTCTTTTGAAAGCACTAAAAAAAAAAACTGTAGCGTAAAGAGCGAAGTATTGACTTGGGAGAGAACCCCCTCATATACGTAATAATTTCTGTTCATTTTAAGTTCTAATGTTGCTTCTTACTTTCAGTTGAAAGTACTTGTTTTTTTAATTTAATTTCTGATCGTTTTTTAAATAATGCTTGGAAATCCGGCGCCCCCTTCATAGAAATGTCCCTTACCCCAAAGAAACATCCTCCACGGAAAGATTCTCCCGAGTAACCCCCTTCTCCAGCCCCCCTCCCCCCCCCCACCAGAAAAAAATTCTTCCTGAAAATGTCTGTATACTTCCCAATAACCAATACAATATGTAAGCAATGGGCAAAGTTCATAACTTGCAGCCCTTCCCCTGGGAACTGTGGGGGATTAAGTCATCGTAAAAGACATATTTATTAGGTTTTCGACTATGCTAAACACAATGTCTATCTCAAAATTTTAATTGGGTGACTTTGAGAAAAAAATAAGCGTGGGAGGGGGCCTAGTTGCCCTCTATTTTTTTTGGTCACTTGAAAAGGGCACTAGAACTTTTAATTTCCGTTCCCATGAGCCCTCTTATGATATTCTAGGACCACTGGGTCAATACGATTACCCCTGGGGAAAAAAAAACAAATAAACACGCACCCGTGATCTTTCTTCTGGCAAAAAATGCAAAATTCCACATTTTTGTAGATAGGAGCTTGAAACCTCTGCAGTAGGGTTATCTGATACGCTGAATATTATGGTGTGAATTTTATTAAGGTTCTATAACTTTTAGGGGGTCTTTCCCCCTTTTTTCGAAAATGAGCCAAATTTTCTCAGGCGCGTAACTTTTGATGGGTAAGATTAAACTTGATGAAACTTATATTTTTGAAATTAGAATTAAAATATGATTTTTTTGATGTATCTATTGATACCAAAATTCCGTTTTTTTTAGAGTTTCGGTTACCATTGAGCCGGGTCGCTCCTTACTTATAGTTCGTTACCACGAACTGTTTGAAAAATGCATGTATTCCTTTTATCATAGGCAGCACAATCGCGCTGCCTAAGTAAAGAACGATGATGGCAGTGTATTGTTTTTTTTTTCCATACCAGGGCACTTCGTATCGAAAGAGTTGTCGTAGAAACTTCGAAAATGGCTCATTCGATTGGAAATTGGAGTGGCTAGTGCCCTTTTTAATAGTCAAAAGGGATTGGAGCGCAACTAGCCCCTCCCCCCCACCCCGAGCCCATCTTTCCCCCACACACATCCAATCAAAATTTTGAGATAACCATTATGTTCAGCGTAGTTTATTTCCAGATTGAAAATATGTTTTTGAGGCCGACCCTCCCCCACAACCCTCAGGGCAAGGGTTTAAGTTATGCCCCGGGGGTATATAAAAACGATGTTGGCACAAGGTATTATTTATTATTTTTTTCCTTTAGAGCAGGGCACTAAGTATCGACGAAGTTGTCGTAGAAACTTCGAAAAAGGCTCATTCAATTGGAAATTGGAGTGTTTTGTGCCCTTTTTAATAGTCGAAAGTGATTGGAAGGCAACAAACACCCCTTCCACGCCCACCAGTTCCTCAAACACATCCAATCAAAATTTTCAGATAGCCATTTTGTTCAACGTAGTAGAAAGTTCTGGAAATTAGGTCTTTGACAATGACACCCCCCAGCCCTCAGGGCAAGGGTTGTAAGTTATGCCCCGGGTGCATATAAGGTTTTTATTGAAAGTGTTGTCGTAGAAACTTCAAAAGGGCTCATTTGATTGGAAATTGAAAGGGCTAGTGCCATTTTTAATAGTTGAAAGTGAGTGGAGAGTGACTAACGCCACTCTCATGCCCACCATTTCCCCAAACACATCCAATCAAAATTTTGAGATAGCTTTTTGTTTAACGTAGTTGAAAGTTCTGGAAATTAGGTCTTAGAGGATGACAACCACCCTAACAGCCCTTAGGATAAGGGTTGTAATTTATGCCCTGGGGCATATAAGGTGTTTATAGAAAGCGTTGTCGTTTCAAAAAGGGCTCATTCGATTGGAAATCGAAATGCCTAGTGCCCTTTTTAATAGTCCAAAGTGATTGGAAGGCTTGACATTTTTATAGTAAATATCAATGTGGATATAATGTATTATTTTTGTTGTTGTTGTTGTTTAGACCAGGGCACTTCGTATCGAAGGAGTTCTTGTGGTAACTTCGAAAAGGGCTCATTCAATTGAAAAATAGTAAGTGCTGATGCCCTTTTTAATAGTCGAAAGTGATTGGAGGGCAAATAATCCCCCTCCCACGCCCACCCTCCCATTTGTCCATTATGTTTAAAAACTAAATGTTGCCTTAAGATTAAATCAAAATGTACTGTGTTAACGCTAATTCCCAATAAGGCATCTCAGAAGTATCCCAAGAATGACTCAGGGTATTATGTTCAAACTTTCGGGGCTACTTCTGCTCTTAAAATTTAACCAAATCAAAATAGCGTAAGTGCATCCAAGCTATCAAGAAAGTAAACAGATTTTTTGCGAATGGTATCAAGTTTTCCATTTCAGGTCAACTAGAGGAGGTATTAAACTAAATTAAACACTACTATTTGTGTCCAGATTTTTAAAAGGGTGTATGTTGTTAAAAATTGCTGAAAATTTTTCTCCAGTATTCAACTAGCAGGTCAATCTATTAAGTCTTAAAAAAACGAAAAGACTTAAAGTGTTATTTTCTTTTTCCCTGAAAAGACTATCTCAATATAAAACGAACAGAAATAAATTTAAAAAACTTTTTCCACAAAATAAAATGTTCAAAGGAAAGTGTAGAAACTCCATTAAACAAAAAAATAAAACTCAAAACGAGCATAAATTAACATAGGTTGGGCTCAAAACCCCTATGCCTTCTCAAGGCCAGAACATAATTTGCACTTTACTGAAAAAAAACACAAATGAATGTGCATTGTCAGTTTAATATACATATACTGATATTTAATAATCAAAATGTTAATATTATTTGATTTATTAAAATTATAAAACTAAAAAGAAATATATTTTTTTCAGTAAAGTGCAAATTTTGTTCTGGCCTTGGGAAGGCATAGGGGTTTTGAGCCCAACTTGTGTGAATTTCTGCTCGTTTTGAGTTTGACTCGGTTATTTATTGTAATTTCTGTTCGTTTTGGGTTTCATTTATTTATTGATGCTGATTTGTGGTAGTTTCACGCTTGGTAGATTATTATTTCATAATTTTATTTTTGCTCATTTTTTGTTTAATGGAGTTCTTTACTTTTCTTTGAAAAACTTATTTTGTGGAAAAAGTTTTTTTAATTAATAGCATTAAACAATCAAAATATAAACATTAAAATTGAAGAATTTTAGAAAAGAAAAAGTGGAACTACATTTTCGAAATCAGCATTTATGATATTATTTCCCAAAAACTTATGACGAATAGGGAAATTTTTATTAGATTGTCAAATGAAATAAAAAGTCACAGGATGAATTACATTTCTGGAAAACCAATCTGAGCTCCTGTTCTTAGAAGATCAAGAACTATTCATTCGCGTTGGACGGACCTCTAGGATGTCAAGGAAATTGATGTGCGATGACACCTTTAGAAGTTATTTCTTATTGTACAGTCCATTTTCAGATACAGAAAAGTTGTTTTTTTTTATTTCCCACAAATTTATGAGAGATACGGAAGTTTACTTAACTTTTTGAAAAGACAATACGAAGTCCCATCAATATATTTGTTTTCTGGAGTGTTTAGCTTCGAAGCTAGGGCATCGCACTTAGATAAAATATAGGGAACTCAAAAAAAAAATATTCAAAATCGAACTCAGAGAAGAAAAAAATTGTTTTTGGTAAACCATTTCGGCTCCATATCTCAGTAGATTAATATCTCTCTATCCACGTGAAAACGTAGTTATCTGGTCTAGAAAAAGAGGTAAATCTAGGCTATAGAAAAATATTTGCCGCGTCATAACAGCTTGGAAATTATTTTCAAGTGAACGAAACAATTTTGTATATAAGAAATTATGTCAACTTGAGTGCTCTTCATAGCACTACTCGATTAAATACAAGAGACATCAAATGACTGCCAGAAGTTCTCTATTCCGTTTCACAATTCCCATACCAAGGAAAATTTTTTAGTTTGCATCTCTTACCACTCCGGAGCTACAGACCACTGATCACGAGAAAAAAATAGATTCGAAAGTAGTAATGTTGCTTTGCAAAATAATTAGATATGGTGGTATGTGTTGTTCTTAGGCAAATTAGTGTTCAATCGTTGGTTTATTTGCTATTAAACCAACCGAACGGACATAAATTAAATATATATAATATATATATATATATATATATATATATATATATATAATATATATATATATATATATATATATATATATATATATAATATATATATATATATATATATATATATATATATAATATATATATATATAATATATATATAATATATATATATATTATATATATATATATATTATATATATATATATATATATATATATATATAATATATATATATATATATATATATATATAGAAACGAGCAGAATTTACCTTTAAAGGAGGTAGACAAATAGAAATTACCTTATAAAGGAGGGGCTGCCGAACCGATCAGTCCCCACTCTTTACGCTAAAGTTTAACCTGTGCTTTACTGAAAACTTGTTAGAGTGTAACAAGTGTAGCTGGTTAGTAATTTCAAGTGGTTATACGTTGACCATACAAACAATAACCTACAATAATCATAACGCATCGACGAACGTGACACAGGATTATACACATTCATTAACCGTGAAACTAGCTGCATGTGCTGCCCCCCTAACAGTGACCCTTGGTCATAGTTGCTGCAGCACTCCACAGGACCTTGAAACCAAAGGCCTGATCTTTACTGCAAACACAGATGAATGAGCGTTCAGAGCTCGTTTATTCAACAACAACAACAACAAAAATAGTAAAAAGTAAAAATTCACAGTCATATTCCCCCACCAACTCCCCGGGACTCCATGTCCAGAAATGCAAAGAGTAAGAAAAACAGACAATAGAATGAAAAACGCAGACTAAAAGGGGAAAGAAAAGGTAATGAGGAAAGAAAGGCTGTCATCAGCAAAGCCAGAATGAGGTTCTATGCGCAATAAACAATACCAGTAAACACTTCAAACCTGGCCCAGAGACATAATTCTTTTTTTTACACTTTTGCTAAGAAACAATTTTATCTATTTACTATATTAGTCAGGTTCATACTTCCAAAAAATAGAAGGAACTCCGCTCAAATGAAATGTCGCATCTTAAAAGAAATAACTTTTCTTTTGAAGTGAATTAAAGGATAACACAGTATAGGAAGTAACCCAATTTTTGAATGCTTTTATGTTTCAATTTTTTCGGCATTTCTGCTACAATTATCGAACTAAAAATAGTTGCAAAATGCTTTCAAGTTAAATTAGGGGATGTGGGTGTAAAAGCTGTCAAGGTTCTATTTTTGAAGTAGCAGAACACTATTATTTGAAGAACGCAAGAAAAAACAAAAGCAGTAAGGAAAGCAAAGACCTTCTGTTACAATACAATAAATCTTGATAAAATTATACTGAAAGACCCTTATATTCCCATGGACTGGGTCTGTATAATAGGCTACCTTTAAGCCGATGAGAGTCCACGAAATGATGGTCCGTTATTCGTTTGAACTCTATTTCAAAGTCTAGGCATCTCACGTCAGAGCATACAGAAAAAGAAAATCCAATTTATTCATCAGCCTTAGTAAGGCAAACGAAACAGTCCTGCAGCAATAAATAATCAATAAAAATAATACCATTTAAAAATATTTCGCGACTAGGCAATTACAATCCATGGTCCATTGAAGTAAGCTTATATTTGTTCCATAACATAAAATTTGAAAGGAGGAAAATCGTGTTTATCTTGCAAACAATACATCGGCTATTAATTAACTCCAACAACAAAACAATATAGAGGAAACTGACAACGCTGTCTTACTCACACTCATTACATATTTACTCAGATAAATTTCCTGATTTAACATCTTTTGAGTTTTTAGAAGAAAAACCTTAAAATCCCGGGACAAGAGTCACAGCTGCTGAACATGGATGACTTTATTTTCAAAGATTATGGAACATTCCGCTATTATTCCGTCCGTCCAAATTCCAAACAGAACATAGACACTAATGAAAAAAGATCTAACGTTAGAATACGCAGATGCCACAAAACCCAAAATTTCAGGAGCGTATCCAAAGATTTTCAAAAGACGGAGGATTGCATATCGACACTTAAAAACAGAGTTTGAAAATCGTGTTTGTCGTGCAATAGTCCGAAGTGGTAGGGTAGGGAAAGGCTCAGTCCATGCTTAGGGTGGCACTTTCCCATAAGATGTCCTTTGTTTTAGTATGGTTAACAAATTGTCCAACAGTTCGTGGTAACGAACAGTAAGTAAGGAGCGATCCGGCTCAATGGTAACCGAAACTCTAAAAAACGAAACTTTGATACCAATAGATACGTCAAAAGAATCATATTTTAATGCTGATTTCAAATATATAAGTTTGATCAAGTTTAGTCTTACCCATCAAGAGTTACGCGCCTGAGAAAATTTGGCTGATTTTAGTTAAAAGGGGGAAAGACTCCCTAAAAATTATAGAACCTTAATGAAAATCACACCATCATATTCAGCGTATAAGAGAACCCTACTGTAGAGGTTCCAAGCACCTATCTACAAAAATGTGGAATTTTGCATTTTTTGCCACAAGAAAGATCACGGATGCGTGTTTATTTGTTTTTTTGTTTGTTTTTTCCCAGGGGTGATCGTATCGACCCAGTGGTCCTAGAATATCGTGGGGGGACTCACTAGAACTGAAATTAAGTTCTAGTGCCCTTTTTAAGTGACCAAAAAATGGAGGGCAACTAGGCCCCCTCCCACGCTCATTTGTTTCCCCAAAGTCATCCGATCAAAATTTTGAGAAAGCCATTTTGTTCAGCATGGTCGAAAATGTGATAACTATGTCTTTTAGGATGAATTAATCCCCCAAAGTCACCGGGGGGAGGACTGAAAGTTATGAACTTTACCCAATGTTAACATATAGTATTGGTTATTGGGAAGTATACAGGCGTTTTCAGGAGGGATTTTTTCTGGTAGTTGGGGGGGATGGGTCGGGGGTTATATGGGAGGATCTTTCCATGAAGGAAGTTTTCATGGGAGAAAGGACATTGCTATGAAGGAGGCGCCGGATTTCCCATCATTATTAAAGAAAAAGATCAGAAATTAAATTTAAAAAAACAGGTTTTTCAACTGAAAGTAAGGAGCAACATCAAAACTTGAAACAAACAGAAAATATTACGTATATGATTGGGTCCAGCCCCTAGTCAATACCTAGCTTTTTAAGCCATAGATTTTTTGTTACTTTCATAAGAGCTATTTATTCTAATTAACGGCCTTTGTGATTAAGGGGTCATTTTTAAAGAATTAGAACAAAATTCGAACTTTAGCTTAAAGAGCAAGGTATTGACTATGGGGCGAACCCCCTAATATACGTATTAATAATCTATGAATATAGAAGTTCGTTACGTAAGTTAATTCGTACGTTACGTATATTTATTACTAATAAAAAAGTTCGTAAATAAAATTAAACTAGTTTCGAGAGAGTGATTTAAGCAAATAAAAGTAAAATTAATATGCAAATTTTGTTTTAATTATTCATGTACGGTGAGCCAAAATCAAAACCTGCATTAATTCGCTCTTTACGCTAAAGTTTGACTTTCTCACAACTCTATTTTTTTAACGATAAAAACTTTGGTGTAAAGAGCGAGGCGTTCAGGAGGGAACAGCCCCTTTCATATACGTAATAATTTCTGTTCGTTTTAAGTTTTACCGTCGTTCCTTGCTCAACAAAAGTTGAGTATAAAACTTTTGGTTTTTACCAAAAGTGGGTAAAAAGGGCGACAAAGCAAATTTTGGAAAAATACAGAACAAGAAGGCATCTTCCAAACATGATATTAGAAATAGGATTCAATCGATAGAGCCTGTTAAGTTTTGAAATGTATGTTATGAACTTCAATTTGACACATACTGTCCCATAACACCTTCTAAATTACCATAGCTAAATTAAATCCCACAAAGTTGCCACTTATTCTAGAAATTACAATATATTTTCAATTTCTGTTTTTACTCCCCAAGCTCTTTCTTGTCAGTAGGAAAGGAGGGAGTGATGAAGGAATGGCCGAACTAGTTTCATTAGTAATGTTGACGTCTATAGGTAAGATACAACTAAATTAGTCTATTTTGAAATTCGTAGACAGTCGATTTTGAATACCGGTATTTGAATTGGAATCTTTTTTAGAAAGATTCCAAGCATGGATAGAATATTAGATTTCTAAAAAGAATACTGACCCAGTAATTCAAGAAGTATCCTTGAACCGTCCCTAGTCTTTGTCCTGATCCTGCATTTTTTTTATCTATCTATTGAGTTTGCTTTGTTTTCTTTTTTATGCTTATGCTCAGTCTTTTTTCATCTCTGTATGGCCTTACCTTAGACCTTAGATCCTCCAGAGCCAGTAATAAATCAAAAGGCGTCTACAAAACCTCGCCAGACATCTTGGAAATGAGCTGCAGCCATGACATCCTCCCATTTTGGTTGAAGAGACAGCTCCACACTTCTCAGGTCCCGGTCGTACTGCCGTTGTATGATGTGTCTTGGTCGACCTCTTATGCGTCTCCCCTCGGGGCGCCACTCATATAATGTTTTTAGGAGTGGATCGTCTGGCATACAAAGGACGTGACCTAGGTAAACCCATGTCCTACGTATCAGGAGGTCACTAATTAATGGCTGACCGGTTCGCTTATGGACTTCTATATTGGTGACTTTTTCCTGCCACGATATGTTCAGGATCCTTCAAAGGCACACGTTCTCAAAAGCTAGGACACGTTTTACCAGTTAGATGTTTAATTTCCAGCATTCACTAGCATAATGGAAGGTGGACATCTCATTGCTATTTAAGAGTCGAGGCTTTAAGCGCAGTGAGTATTCACTGCTGCGCCAGACTGGTTTCAACTTGTTGAAGCCCAATGTCGCCTGTTCAATTCTCCTCTTGATTTCATTGGCTATTTCACCATCATATTCGATCCAGCTCCCAAGATATTTAAATTCTTCGACCTGCTCAATTTCTTTATCTTTGCATTTCAGTATCAGGGAAGAGTCAGTCCGATGTGGCCATGCTCTTTGTCTTATTGACATTCACGGCAAGTCTTACTTTCTCGGCCTTTTCATCTATGACGTCGAGTAGCAGCTGCAGGCGCTGTTACACTTATTCAAGAAGAATAACGTCATCTGCGAAGTCCAGATCAGAGATCTGTCGGCTGCTAATCTTCACTTCAGAGCCTGAAGACTGCCACAGAATATAATCCATTACAATGACTAACAGGAACGGGGATAAGGCACATCCTTGTTTGACTCCAGAGATTATCTTGAAGAAACGCATGTCCCCATTTTCTGTGCGTACGCAGCGTTCACTGTCTTCATACAGTGCCATTATCATTTTGACTAGTTTTTCTGGTACTCTGTAATATTTAAGAATCTTCCATAAAGTATCTCGGTAGATACAATCAAACGTCTTTTCAAAATCAATGAAGAGCAGATACAGCTTTTTGTTCCATTCTCTCGAATCTTCCATCATCAGTCTTAGAATGAAAATAAAATCAGAGCAAGACCTACCAGTTCGGAGCCCGTGTTTTCTCTCAGGTGTGAATTTAGGGCTGCTCTTAGGCGTTCTAATATGACTGTGGTGAGTAGAACGGTCTGTATGACAGATCTTGAATAAATACATAAACAAGCAAGACTTGGCCAAAAAAGAAATAAAAGGAAAAAAAAAGACAACAAGTCAGAACTTGATCTTGAACTTAGCTAATTTTTTAAATGTGCTTAGGCCTGGAATGAAGCTTGAACTAGCAAAAAAAAATGCTGTTTTAAACAGTTCGTAGGAACAAACTGTAGGTAAGTAGCGACCCGGCTCAATACCGAAACTCTAAAAAACAGAATTTTGATATCAATCGATATATCAAAACAATCGGCTTTTTAAAATTTTCCTGATTTTCGAAAAAAGCAATGAAAATCTCACCATCAATTTCAGCGTATCAGAAAACCCTACTTTAGAGGTTTCAAGCTCCTATCTGCAAAAATGTGGAATTTTGTATTTTCTGCCAGGAGAAAGATCACGGATGCCCATTTTTTTCTCCAGGGGTGATCGTATTGACCGAGTGGTCCTATAATATCGGTAGAGGGCTCCTTCAAACGAAAATTGAAATTTCTAGTGCCCTTTTTAAGTGACCGAAAAAATTGGAAAGCAACTAAGCCCCCTCCCCCGCCCTTTTTTCCCAAAATCGTCCGATCAAAATTTTGAGATAGCCATTTTGTTCTTCATAGTTGAAAGGCCCAATAACTATGCCTTTGGTTATAACAAGACCCCAACAGCTCCAGGGGAATGGTCTTTAAGTTTTAAAATTTGCTCATTGTTTGCGCATAATATTTGTTTTTGGGATGTAGGTATACATTTTCGGGTGGGGTGGGGGTCGACAAATTTTCTGCTGGGAGTTTTTTCACGGGGGAACTTTCCATGGGGAGGGAAGTATCCAGGGAGTGAAATTGTCAGGGAAAACTATACACTGGGGGAATTTACCAGAATTCTTATACAATTTTTTTTTTATATATGTTTTGCTTTCTCTTTTCTATCTCAATTTTACACGCAGAGTGGTTAAGAGTAATTGTCTGGGGTGAATCTTCACCGGGATTGAATTGTCTAAAGGATATTTCCGTGGGGAGCGGGTTTCTCCATAGAGGTGGGGCTAGATTTCCTGGCATTATTTAAAAAACGATCAGAAATTAACTTAAAAAAACAGGTTTTTTCAACTGAAAGTAAGGAGCAACATTAAAAATTAAAAAGAACAGAAAATATTAACTATATAAAGGAGGCTGCCCCCTCTTCAGCACCTCGCTCTTTGCGCTACAGTTTTAATTTTGTCCCAATTCTTCAATAATGACTCCTGAAACACATGGGCCCTTTAATTAGAACAATAAGACGTTTTTTAAAAGTACTATTAAACTTTAGCGTAAAGAGCGAGGTGTTGAGGAGGGGGCAACCCCCTTTATATACGTGATAATTTCTGTTCGTTTTAAGTTTTAATGTTGTTCCTTACTTTCAGTTGAAAAATGTTTTTTTAATTAATATGGTTCAAGACAGATAGCCCAAGAAGATAATCACTTTCCGCACCTAGGATTAAGTGTTTCTTTAGAGCATCTGATAAAGTTTAAAAAAAAAGACAAATTACAATATTTAGCCTTAGCTTAGGGCCCATTTTCAAGACAATGGGAGTTGAACTCGTGCTCACCTCCCATCCTTGTGAGAACAATCCTTTACTCAACAAAAATGTGAATTTGTCCATACAGTTCTATTCCGATCTCAAGGCTGAAGGTTGAAGTATTGAACTAGATCTCTTCCTTCGTCGAGTTAAAAAAGAGATGGACAAGAGGACGATGGAAGTGAAAATATACTTTCGTTGAACAAATTGAGCGCGAAAAGGCAGATGCGTAATTTTATCCACCTCTCATCCTCATGAAAATGAGCCATAAAATCGGTAAAGAATTAGCTGATTTCAATATTTAAGTGAGCACATAAAAGTCATTGCTAGCATTAGATGGTACCCCGTTTAGTGACATCATTTACAGTATGTTTGTAATATTTAGTTCTTTCTTCCCAGATTTAGTGCTTCTGCACACTGACAATACATTCGAAAATTGGTCTAAAACCTACTGCGTCACTTGCGTTTTATTGAAACTATATGCGTCTTGAACAGTCTTTGAAAAGTAGTCTTGTAAAATTACCGTAAAATAAGCAAAATAAGGTAAAATTGGTAAAATAAGGTACACCATAGGAATTACTGGGTAAAATTTGTTTTAGAGTTGCCCTGTAGCTACAAGATCAGTTGAGCATTTCTTTTTAAGCATCACTTCAGCTTTTAATGAAATTATTTTAATGATTCTGATGTCCCTGGACAAAAAAAGTAGTGCCCTTCATCTAGAGTTTTATCAATTTAATTAACTGTCTAGTTTATCCCTTTGGTGATCTTGTGCCTAGAGTAATACCTCAGCAATTGGACAGTGCCTAATCTCGAACATCCATTTTGTAAAAACTAAATCAATAAAAAAAAAAATAAAATTGACCATTATTTGAGAGTAAAATCATTAGTCATTTTTTCCACATGAAGTGACTCTGGGAAAAAAGTAAATGAACAAATATTAATACATTGAACCCTTATGGGTCTTTACTATTGGTAATGCAATAAGGATGATGCCCCTGACTTACCAGGAGACTGGCAATTTCAATTTCCCTTCTAATGAAAATCCTAGAATTATCCAAGGGTAAAATAGGGGTATTTTCTGGAGGGTTGGGGGGGGGGGTAACCGCCGGCTCCCGGGAAAAGACGACATGAATAAAAGATTTCTCTGAGATGTGAAGTTTAAAATAAAAATGAGGATATTTCTGCTTTGGCCCTCCACATTGTTGAAAATCCAGATCATGTAGTTCTTCATGATAAGGTAACTTTAATATTTAAAGCAAATGGCTTTCCACATTCTTTTAGGAAAGCAAATGAAATTAAAAAAAAAAAACCATGAATAGAGACCTTGCTTTAAATAGAGATACTGGAGATATTCCTATAAACCCATTTACAATAACTTAAAATTAAAAGAATCAAATAAAATTTTCTTCAGTCTAAATCAAGATCATCTAACCACACTTTTAATGAAAATTAGGTCATTAGACAAGCTAAGTCTACGAATTAGATAAGCAGAGAATTCTTACCAAATCTAATAGGTGAACAGTGCTAAATCTAATTGGTGATGAATATTTATTCTGGTTTGGTTTTTTGGTTTGTTTGTTTCAATCTTTCTTCTGCTAAGTTAAAGTTAGTTCAAAAAATTAGTTTTCCTTCTTTTTTGAGCACTGAAGACGACTGGGCGGAATTCTCTGATGAAATATATGCCACTATCATTTTCACTTCTTTTTATCCGATAGCAGACATCTCATTTTTCTCGGCTATTTAACCTTTTTTTTCTTGTTTGTCAATCCTGCTTGTAGCCCTTTCTATCTTTAACAGTACACATAACTAATGTAATTTTATATCAACTATTAATTAAAAAAATTAATTAAAAAAAAGCTTTCCGAAAAATCAGTTTTTCAAAGAAAAGTAAAGGCCATTTTAAACTTAAGCACAGGAGATACAAATACCTGTTAAAATTCAAACTCAAAACGACCAGAAATTACTATTAAAGAATAAATGAAACCCAAAACGAACAGAAATTAAATAAATAATCATAGCAAAAAACATACAACAAGTAATAATATAAATGAATAAATAGATCTTAAAGCGAGTAATGCTTAAATTGAATATGAAAATCAAGCTTAAAACGAAAACAATTGTTATTAAAGTATAAATGAAACTTAAAACGAACATAAATTAAATAAACAATCAATGCGAACAAACATACAATATATATTAATGTAAATGAATATATAAATCTTAAAACGAGTGAAACTTAAATTGAATATGCAAATCAAGTTTGAATCAAATAAAAATAACTACAAACAAGGGTTTGGGTATCGCCTCACTGCAGAAGCCTAAGACCTTTAAGCCTAAGTTTCGTTTATACTTTAATAACAATTGTTTTCGTTTTAAGCTTGATTTTCATATTCAATCTAAGCATTACTCGCTTTAAGATCTATTTATTCATTTATATTATTACTTGTTGTATGTTTTTTGCTATGATTGTTTATTTAATTTCTGTTCGTTTTGGGTTTCATTTATTCTTGAATAGTAATTTCTGGTCGTTTTGAGTTTGAATTTTAACAGGTATTTGTATCTCCTGAGCTTAAGTTTAAAATGGTCTTTACTTTTCTTTGAAAAACTTATTTTTCGGAAAAGTTTTTTTTAATTAATTTTTGGTCGTTTTTTATTGCAAAAAGTTTCAAGTTTTTATGGCACGGGTGGGGGGTGCTTACTGTCCGATTATTCTTGCCTTTAAAAAACTGATCTAGAACTTTCAACTTAAATCGAATGAGGCTTTTTTCAAAGTCTATACGATTACCTCTTTGATAAAAACCTTATATATGAACAATAGACAGCTTGCATAACTTGTGGACAGCGATTGACAACAATGAATGGATTAAAAAAATGGCTCCAATAAGGGGGTTAGACCGTTTCACTTGCTGACACAAAGGGATCACGACTGTTTGGAATTGACCTTAATAGGATTTTGTGTGCCAAAGCAATTTTGAATCTATCACAGAGTATGTATTTTAACCTTATAATTGGATAATTATAATAGATTTCCTATGTGTTCTTCCCATACAAAACCCCTTCCCATGAGTTATAAACCCCCCTTAATAAGTTATGCCCCAGAGCATAACTTACAACGCCTACCCCCGGGCTCTGGCGGGGTGTGTCGACACCGGAGTTTTTTGCATATACAGCTAAATTCAAAATTAAAAGGGCACTAGCCCTTTGAATTTCTAATCGAATGAGCCTTTTTGAAGTTTATACGACAACGCCTTCTATAAAAACCTTATATGCCCCCAGGGCATAACTTAAAACCCTTGCCCTGAGGGTTGTGGGGGATTGTCCTCCTCAAAAACATATTTTCCATTTGGAAATCAACTACGCTGAACAAAATGGCTATCTCAAAATTTTGATTGAATGTGTTTGGGGGAATGATGAGCATGGGGGGAGCCTAGTTGCCCTCCAATCACTTTCGACTATTAAAAAGGGCAATATCCCTTTGAATTTCTAATAGAATGAGCCTTTTTTGAAGTTTATACGAAAACGCCTTCTATAAAACCTTATATGCCCCCAGGGCATAACTTAAAACTCTTACCCTGAGGACTATGGGGAGTTTCCTCCTCAAAAATATATTTTCTATCTGGAAATCAACTATGCTGAACAAAATGGCTCAAATAACATCACTTTCGACTATTAAAAAGGGCACTAGCCCTTTGAATTTCTAATAGAATGAGCCTTTTTTGAAGTTTATACGAAAACGCCTTCTATAAAACCTTATATGCCCCAGGGAATAACTTAAAACCCTTGCCCTGAGGGTTGTGGGGGATTGTTCTGCTCAAAAATATATTTTCTATCTGGAAATCAACTATTCTGAACGAAATGGCTATCTCAAAATTTTGATTGGATGTGTTTTGGGGAATGATGAGCGGGAGGGGGGGGGGGTAGTTGCCCTCCAATCACTTTGGACTATTAAAAAGGGCACTGTCCCTTTGAATTTCCAATCAGATGAGCCTTTTTTGAAGTTTCTACGACAACGCCTTCTATAAAAACCTTATGTGCCCCCAGGGCATAACTTAAAACCCTTGCCCTGAGGGTTGTGGGGGATTGTCCTCCTGAAAAACATATTTTCTATCTGTAAATCAACTACGCTGAACAAAATGGCTATCTCAAAATTTTGCTTGGATGTGTTTGGGGGAATGAAGGGCGTGGGGGGGGGGGGGCTAGTTGCCCTCAAATCACTTTCGACTACTAAAAAGGGCACTATCCCTTTGAATTTCCAATCAATGAGCCTTTTTTGAAGTTTCTATGACAAAACCTTCTATAAAAACCTTATATGCCCCAGGGCATAACTAAAAACCCTTGCCCTGAGGGTTGTAGGGGATGTAATCCTCAAAAACATGTTTTCTCTCTGGAAAATCAACTACGCTGAACAAAATGGCTATCTCAAAATTTTGATTGAATGTGTTTGGGGGAATGATGGGCGTGGGGGGGGGGGCTAATTGCCCTCCAATCACTTTCGACTATTAAGAAGGGCACTATTCCTTTGAATTTCCAATCGAATGAGCCTTTTTTGAAGTTTTTACGACAACGCCTTCTATAAAAACCTTATATGCCCCCAGGGCATATCTTAAAACCCTTGCCCTGGAGGTTCTGGGGGAGTGTCCTCCTCAAAAACATATTTTCTCTCTGGAAATCCACTACGCTGAACAAAATGGCTATATCAAAATTTTGATTGGATGTGTTTGGGGAAATGATGGGCGTGGGGGGGGGGGGCTAGTTGGACTCCAATCACTTTCTACTATTAAAAAGGGCACTAGCCCTTTAATTTCCAATCGAATGAGCCTGTTTTGAGGTTTCTACGATAACGCCTTCTATAACAACCTTATATGCCCCCAGCGCATAACTTAAAACCCTTGCCCTGAGGGTTGTGGGGGAGTGTCCTCCTCAAAAATATATTTTCTATCTGGAAATCAACCACTCCGAACAAAATGGCTATATCAAAATTTTGATTGGATGTGTTTGGGGGAATAATGGGCGTGGGGGGGGGAGGGGGGTTAGTTGCCCTCCAATCACTTTTAACTATTAAAAAGGGCACTAGCTTTTTGAATTTCCAATCGAATCAGGCTTTTTGAAGTTTCTACGACAACGCCTTCTATAAAAACCTTATATGCCCCCAGGGCATAACTTATACCCTCGCCCTGAGGGTTGTGGGGGAGTTTTCTCCTCAAAAATATATTTTATATATGGAAATTAACTACGCTGAACAAAATGGCTATCTCAAAATTTTGATTGGATGTGTTTGGGGGGAATGATTGGCGTGGGGGGGGGGCTAGTTGCCCTCCAATCATTTTCGACTATTAAAAGGGCACTAGAACTCTCGATTTCCAGTCGAATGAGCCCCCTTTGAAGGTTCTACGACGACCCCTTCCATATGAAGTGCCTCTGGGAAAAAAAAAATAAATAATAAAACATTGGAGCCGTATGGCCTTTACTATAGGCAACGCTACAGCGTTGCCTCTGATATTTACCTGTACTATAATACACCTTATCGTTCTGATAACAAGAGACCAAAGTCAGACCGATCACCTTTTAAACCGGGGAACACAGGAACACAGTTATACACAAAACAATATCAAATTCAATCTTTTTTTCTACCAGTCTCTTTGCTTTTTTGTGCTCTGAAATTTGCAAGGCGTCATAAAATATGTCAGTAGAATTTGTAAGATACAGACAAAATACGTAAAATACCGGTAAAATACGTAAATCGCGTAAAATAGGTAAAATACCAATTCAATGGGTGTCCGTAAAATTATGGTAAAATACGTAAAATACCCAATTTTGCCGTGACCATTTTTACCAGTTACAACACTATTGAAAAGAACTAATAAAACTAAACTGAACATTTGATATATATAATGATATTATTAATTTGTGAAAGCTCAGTAGTTCAAAATTTTATTTCACTGTAATTTTTATTTTCAATGTCGTAAGTACTATAGAAAATATTTGTAATATAATTTGTTTTCATTAAAGCGCAAATGAGGCAGTAGGCTCTAGACTTTTGCTGTTAGGGAAAGGGGCAATAGTCAAGCTCTTCTTTGTGGTGATTTTTGTTCGGCTTAAGTTCGGTCTGCATATTCAATTTAAGTTTTACCTGTTTAAAGATTTATTGTTTATTTAAATTAGTACCTGTTATATGTTTGTTTGTTATAATTGTTTATTTAATTTCTATTCGTTTTGGGTTTCTATTCGTAAAGAATAATCTTTAATAACAATTTCTGGTCGTTTTGAGTTTGAAATATTATAAGAATTTATTTCTGCTGGTCTTAAATTTAATGTGGCTCTTTAATTTTCTTTGGAAAACTTCTTTTTCAGACTTCTTTTAACTAATTTCTGTTAGATTTTGATTGCCAAAGTTTCAAGTTCTACAACATTCCCCATTTTAACGTAGGATTTTTTTTTTCAATATCAAAGTATCAAAACATAAAAGTGATGTTTTTTCAACATTAAAGTTTCAAAGTTCAACATCCCGCTCAACATTCCCTGAAAGCAGTCACAAATAGATGTAGTAGCAGTTAACAGTTGTCGCAGTTGGAAGTAGTCACACTTGCTCTCACATCCAGTCTAATTTGCAGGCCCAATAGTAGCAGTAGTAGTAGTGTGCCGTGACATTTTGAAGTTAATACCTTTACCTGTTCCTAAGACATTATAGGCAGGCCTTTTTGATAGTTTGGATGCAATTAGTTTCCTTTGATTTAGCTCAACATACCCCACAGCATTTTCCGAAATTCTGCCTCAATACCCTTAGCCTATTTGGACTTATCCAGAATCAAACATTGCCCCTTTCTTAATGAAAAGTTTTGCATGCAAAAAATGAACAAAATTGAACAATTTACAATTCTTGCCCTGGAGGCCTGGCATCTCCAGAGGCTTAGCGCTATTAGATGTTGTATTTATTCCAAATTAAATGGAATTTTAAGATCTCTGTTAGTGTTATGGAGAGAATCTAAAAGGACAAGAGGGAGGAAGGGTGGCTGCCCTTCGGTCCTTTTTCAAAATGACTCCCAACTGCCTTTAAAGTTTCAACTTAACAACCTTAGCTGTTCCTTCCCTATTGCTGTTGAAAACCCTCTTGTGTCCGTTTGAAAACCCTCCTACATATAGTGTGCTTTGACTTTGTTTGATATCCTCCTCAACATTTTCTAAGGGTTTTACCTTATTATTCTAATCCTTTTTGGAGACTCAAGGTCAAACATGCCACCTTTCCCCAATAACCAACCTTGTATATAAGCAATGGGCAACTTATACAACTTACAACACTTGCGACTAGTTTCAGCTAATAGCCTTAGCTTTTTCAAACACACCTATAATAAAAAATTCATCCTGTACCGATAATTCCTACATGTAAAAAAGGGATAAATGTATAATTTTCAATCCTTACTCGGGAGTGGGTGGGGGAGGGCTTTGGGGACCATTACATCCTTGGAGGCCTAGCTACTAGACCCTTTGACTGTTTTGAACAAAATCGCCTTTTCAAAATTTTTGATCTGTAATGAGGGAAGGGAGCATTTAGAAAGGGCAAGGAAGGCTGGTTGCCCTCCGATAGTTCTTTAACATCCCCTGAAATGTCAGCCGTTTCTTAGATATTGTTGATACGTCCTTGTGACAATCAGCACGCAAACAGTGTGTTTTATTGTGTTCAGCATCCCTCTCCAAAGCTGTGGGGGTTTCTATCTTCCCCAAAGGCATAGTTATTTGAGCTTCTGACCATTTTCGACAACGTATCGATTTCAAAATTTGGATCAAGTATTTTTTCAGGGATTGCAATTAAAGACATGGGAGGGGTTGGTGGCCATCAAAACCATTTTTAACACCCCTCCCCCGTATATGTCCCAAAAGTTTCAACTCAATACCCTCAGTCAAACTTAAAATATTGCAGATCCTCCTTTTTGATCAACTGGATGCGCATAGTACCTTTTTGATTTAGTACATCATGCCCCTTAACATTCTCCAGGGTTTCATTTTAACGCCATTAACCTTTTTGCATACACCCAGAATCAAATATTACCCCTTTTCCTAATGATAAATCCCGCATGCAAACAGTGGGCAAATTGCTACAATCTTTAGCCCGGGACTATGGGGGCATGGCATTACTGAAAGTATAGCTGTTAGACCTTTTAACTAGTCTGAACAAAATGACAATTTCAAAATTTCGATCAGTGTTGAGCAGAGGGGCACCTGAAAATAGCAAGGAGGGGGATGGTTTCCTTTAACCTCTCTTCAACATCTCCTCAACATACCTTGAAATTTTCAACTTAATACCCTCAGTCATTTTTTTAGATTTTGCAGATATTTTGCAACCAGCAAGAACATAGTGTTTTGATTGTGTTCGGTATTTCTCTAAACATTTCTTTACAGCTTCACCTTAATACCCTAAGCCTTTTTGGAGACAAGCATGCCCACTTTTCCAGTAAAAATCCTCATATGTTAACAATGGGCAAATTACATAACTTATAACCCTTACCCAAAGACTGGGGGGAAGTGTGTTAACCCCGGAGGCATAGTTATTTCACCTTTGGACTATTTTAAATAAAATAGCTATCTAAAATTTTGATCTGATCCATTTGGGGAAGAGAGGAACAGAGAGGGGAGGGGGAGACTGGTGGTCTTTTCATCCCTTTTGACTCTTTTTAAGGGCACTAAAACTTTCGATTTCCAATCAAAGTTTACACGACCACCCTTTCCATAAAACTCTATATATTAACAATAAGCAACTTGAGTAACTTACAGCCCATGGTGCGGGGGCTAGAGGGCTCAACCCAGAAGCTATTTATTTGGCCTTTGGACTATTTGAAAAAAATGACTGTTTTAAAATTTTGATCGGAAGCATTTGAGGAAAAAGGGCGTGTGGCGGCCTAGTTGCCCTTTGATTACTTTGGTCTCTTAAAAAAGCGTAGTTATTTGCCCTTTGGACTATTTGAAAAAAATAAGTATCTCAAAATTTTGACCGGACGTATTTGGAGAAAAAGGACATGTGGGGGCCTAGTTGCCCTTTGAACTTTTAAAAAAACATCTAGATCTTTCGATTTCCAATTGAATGAGCTCCCTCCAAAGTTTATAGGACCACTCCTTCTACAAAACCCTTATATGTTAACAATGGTCAACTTGCATATGTTACAGCCCTTGCCCCAGGGGGCTGTGGGGGATTTGCCAACAGCTGAGTTATAGTTATTTGACTTTTGGACTATTTTGATCAAAATAGCTATCTGAAAATTTTGATCAGGTGTATTTGAGGAAAAGAGGGCGATGGGGGATAGTTGCCCTCCGATCACTTTTGACTCTTAAGAAGGCACTAGAACTTTCGATTTCGCCACTTCCCCAAGGGCTGGGGGGAATATCAAACCTGGAACCCTGTTATTTGTCCTTCGGACTATTTTGAACAAAATAGCTAGCTCAAAATTTTCATAAAAAGCGTTTGGAGGAAAAAGGGCGTAGAGGGTGGGCTGTTAGCCCTTCGACCAGTGATGACTTTTGAAAAGGGCACTATGACTTTTGATTTCAAATCGAATGAGCCTCCTCTGAAGTTTATACGACCACCCCTAGGCAACTTGCATAATTTACAGCCCTTGCCCTTGGGGTTGTGGGGTGTAAACCTGGAGGCATATTTTTTTACCTTTGGACTATTTTGAACAAAATGGCTATCTCTTTAATTTTTATCAGATTCATTTGGGGAAAAGAGGACGGTGGGAGGAGGGCCCCCTCCAAAGATTATACGACCACCCCTTCCCAAGGCCGTATCCAGGAGGGTAGGGGTTATGGGATTTGACCCCCCCCCCCCCCAAAAAAAAAAAAAAAGTTTGTGGGACTAGTAAAAATGTAACAAAAATGAAAGCAAACCAATTTTTGATGCGTTATAAAAAATTGTCCCCCCCGTGAAAAAAATCCTTTTGTAAACCCCCCCCCCCCTTCGAAAAAATCCTGGATACGTCCCTGCCCCTTCCATATGAAGCGCCGCTGAAAAAAACAACAACATTGAAATCTTATGGCCTCTACTATAGTCAACGCTTTAGTGTTGCCTCTGATTCAATTTATCAATGATGTTTCACCTTAAGTTTATTATACCAATTTCGAGGCTTAGCTCAGAACACTAATCCATACGCGTAGAGTAATATTTACACTTGATGAGTCAATTCAGCGGCAGTAATCTAAATAACATCACCATAAATCTTAGTCGAGACAAGTAGTTTGCACAAGGAAGTTTTTTTGTTAGGCATCCACCAAGATACAGCAGTAAGATTTTCAGCACATAAGTTCCAAACTGAATTTTTTCTTGCAATGACAAAGGCAATATAATCAGGGGTGCCAATAGAATGGGGAGGGGTACATTTGCCCACAATAATTTTCGCCCCTCTCTCTCTACATTCTGAAGATTACAATTTTTCGGCAAGTTAATTGAAAAAACAAAAAAGCAACAAAATCCCCTCCCCCAGATTTTTATAATTGTTTTTGTCTTCATACAAAAAATCCCTGTTCCCCCTATAGTTATTGCATTGTATTAAGGCTTATTTTTGGAAGATTTTCGAAAGGACTAATCAATTGAAGGGACATTGGTGTCAGTTTAGCATTCCCATTCACCAGAAGGTAATACTATAAAATTCTGAAACACTTTAAAAATTCTAAAATACCTACTTACATCATTCTTTAATGCATATCAATAAACTTTAGCCACCACCTCCCCAACACCAACGGACAAATATGTAGCCCAAATTATATGTACTCAATGGGTTTCCCATAAGCCGACACTTTTCTTCGTATTAATTTAACACCAAACAAGAAAATACAACGACAACAAGCAGCGAAAAGATAAGAGTCGGCCTATGGAAAATTCATTGACTGTGTATGATTGTCACTAAGGAGGGGGAGGGTAAAATTTTTGGAACGTACTAAGGAATGATATAAGTAAGAATTTTAGAATTTTTGAAGTAATTTTCAGGATTTTATAGTGTTTCCTTCTGGTGAGTGGGAATACTAAACTGATATTAGGGCAGTCCCTATAAATTCAAAACAAATTAAAAAGTTAGATTTTTTTTTTTGCCATTTTGAGTCTCAAAATGCCAAAAAAGTTTGGCTATATATTCAAGCCAGGATTAATTTTTAATCCATGTAAGACTAACTGTCGGACAGAAAGTTTTGCAATCACTATTTGGTTGGGAAATAGCAGGTCACTTGCATAACACTTTCGTTTTAAGAAATAATTATCAAGCAAAAATTGGCAAAATAACCCTCTTGAAATTATTTTCCAAATAACTTAGATTCCAATACATGGATTGGGTAGCTTCAAGACCAGGTACTTGTTAATTATATAGAACACACCCAAGAAGTGAAGTTAATCCTAATGAAATATACCAATGTATGATGAAAATATAATACTTTAGTAACAAAATTATGGAAACTACAACAGAGAATTATGGAAAGCAGGCCGCCCAGAACGCATTATAGTAAATACCTAACATAACCTAACCTATCCAAAATATCAACTCTATATATTAAATATCTAATTAAATATACCTACAGCGTAGTTTCTCCACTGAGCCTAAGCTAATTGCCTCTAAATACAAACAGCTAAACCGATTTTTCCGAAATCTTGCATATCAAAATTCTTGAGTGTGTTCTGGATAATTAACTGGTACCCAAGGCCAAAAAAATTTAAACTTTCCCCCCTAACATTTATCGAAAAAGTCTTTTCTGCTGTAAACCTTCACGACATTCAAATTCAAAACACGTTTTTTTTTTTTTTGTTAAAGGTATTTTTGCTTTTGCTTCCATTAAGGAAGTATATTTGCCAAATCTCCAATAAGAAAATATTGTTAGAATATTAAGCGCTTAGTCTGAAAAAAAAAACAGAAATAATTTTGCCAAATTAATTTTTTCTCCAAGTTCAGAATACCAAAGCTCCGAAATAAAGCGACTAAAGTGAATATGACATTATTTTTATACAATCCCGAGAAGGCTTGTGCGAGCTTTGCCTCTCACTCAGACTATCTGTCTTGGCTTTGCCTCCAATTGGCCAATGGCTTGATGACAACTTGATTTTAAAATCTGCCTTAAAATCCTTCTTGATGTAAAAGTTATCCACAGCAACAATTTTAATTGTAGGTCTTCAGGGCAACTCTGCAATGATCACTATCAAAGTGCTAATTGTCCCGATTTGAGAATTTTATTTGAGTTTTTTTCGTAGGGGGAAGGAATTTTGGTACTTGTGTATTAGCTACTCACTCAAGTTTACGCTATGTAAAACTCCAGAACAAACAGGTTTCTTCGTTAGTTTCTTTCAACTTAGCGTGAGACAAGACAAAGACAAGTGACAGAATAGATGGGAAATGTATAATTTGGGCTATATATTTGCACATAAGGTAAAGTATTTGGACAGTTTGAAGTCAGAAAACAATTTTTAGTTCAGAATATGCAGAATAATTGTACACGTTTTGCATGCAGACCCGCTATGCTTTACCAGCCCCCCTCCCCCTAATGCGCAAATATATAGCCCAAATTTTTTTCTAAAGTAACGAAGAAACTAACAAAGAAACCGGTTTGTTCTCGAGCTTTACACATCGTGAACTTGATAGAGTGGCGTAAAATACACAAGTACCGGAATTAATCATGGAGAGAGCCGGATTTCCCGGATAATTTAAAAACCATCAGAGATTAAACAAAAGAAAAAACAAGTTTTTTCAACTGAAAGTAAGGAGCAATATCAAAACTTAAAACGAACAGAAATTATTACGTATATGAAAGGAGTTTCCCCTTCCACAAGACCTTCCTCTTTACGTTAAAGTTTTGACTTTTTGTCCCAATTTTTTAAGATCGATTTCTGAAACACAACGGCCGTTATTTGGAATAATAAGCTTTGTTTTAAAATTCTCAAAAAAACTTGACTGTTTAAAACTAAATTTTTAATCTACGAAAAAAAGCTAATTTTTTTTCATTTCTGTCTTAATAAAAACCACAATTTTCCACCAAGACAAGAAACATTAATTAAGGTTAAATTCAAAGAAAGCTTTTGAGTAATTAACAATGGAGGATCTATTTTTATAAACAAAAACACTTAAGTAAACCATTTTTACTGAAAACTTTCATCTTCACGCATAAGTTACATAATTAGAATCGCCTATAATGAATGGCATCACCAAAAATTAGGTATATACTGTCTCTGTGAAGATCGTAGTGGAGCCAAGGAGGAACCCAATAAAAATTAAACGTAAAAAAAAAATTTTGAGGAACTATGCTTTTAAGATAACAAAAACTAGCAGCAGGAAAAAAAAGGTAATTTTCAATGATAATTTTATTTGGGCAGAGCACCAAGCAATAAAATGATATTTACTTACTAAAGGTGTGTAGTGAGAGGTATTCGCACCCCTTTTACCTAATTTGTGCATGCTGTTTACAGCTCTCCTTTTAGTCAAATCCTAAATCTCATGGACAATTAAAATGAAATAAAAATAATTCTATGGATAAAACTTTTAATGAGGCAGTGAGCTTTGCAAAACAAACAACTTTAGTACAAATATTAACAAAAGTTCGAATGTTTTACTTCAAATCTGAAAGTCATTATAAACGAGAAGAAAAAAGGAATCTCACATCGGAAGACAACTCGGACATACAAGAAAGTACGTAGCAGTCATCATGCCTTATGTTTTGTGAGTTATCATATTGGACTTGTTTGAAAACAACAACTATATTTTATGAAATAACCTCATATCAGAAAATAAATTTTGGCAGACACAACAGTATATAGCAGTCATCCAGCCTTGTGTTTTGTTTCATGAATTTTCATACCGGACTTGTTCAAAAACAAAAACTATAGTTTATGGAATGCGAGTTCCTTTCTTTTTTTTCTTCTTTTTTTTGCATAACGTTTATATCTTTTCTCTTATTTTATGTAGATGTTTGTTTTCTTTAAGCTATTTTTTGTTTCATTCTTTTCTCGGATATTAAGCCAATATATTCAGACTTCCGTTAATATTTGGACAAAAGTTTTTCTTTTGCGCAATTCACTATCTTATTAAAAGTTTCACGCGCTTTTAATGCTTTTATTTCATTTTACTTATAATTAAAAAGGCAGTGTGGTCTGAAAAATTGTTCAGCAAATGGATTACATCGTGTTGACTCAAAATTCAACCGGAAACACCATATAGAGCTAAGTAGAGGTAGTATTTTCAAGCTGAAACAGCTTTCAACGCTTAATTTAAAGCAGCTTTTGACCTAGAAAATTTTTCTAGATTAACGGTCATTATGCATGTTTTCGCGCTAGCTTACTTAGCATGACGTTTTCTTCTACCGTCTTAATACCGCGCACGTGCAAATGACGAAAGCGTAGAAAGAAAGCGTACGCTTTCACAGAAAGCGTAGCGTATTCTAGGAAAGTTATTTAAAATTTCGAAAATAGGCACACTCAACGACGACAATCTGCTTTGCCAAGCCACCAAGTAGCATATTAAGTGAGTTAAAAAGTAAATCCTAAAGCTTGCACTGAAAAAATTACCCCATACTGAGAAAATGTTTCAAACTTAAGTCAGTGGAAAGAAATCCCAGTTCAAAAGCTGGTGTAAAATACGCTTATACTGAATAAATATGGCAATTTTTAACTTGAAAAAAGCATCCTCAGTCCAGCTCTTAGGTTACATGACAAACTGATATTCTAAAACTCCTCATGACCTAAGCATACCAAGTTTTCTTTTTCAGCGTTCATATTCAATAAATTTAAAATATTTGCCCGAAATTCTGGGAAACCAGCTTATCCTTCCACGGCATTCAGTTGTCTACAGCTTTACGTCACTATTTTTCATTAGTAGCTTCAAGCTTTAACTGCTTGAAACTTGTTTCCTTAGATTAAAGTATTTGGATTTTGGGCACTCATTCTGTTCTAAAAACGAACGAGACAGTATAAATAAATTTAGATTTAGAGATTCAGCTAAGACCCAGATAGATTCAGTCTAAGAATATATTGAATGATAGCAAAAGACATAATTTTCCATTTCAAAAAAAAAAAAAAAATCACATATTAATTTCACATTTATTCAACACCAAAGTTCCTTTGAACTTACACCTCCATACTTTCAGCACTATTTAATGTATAGTTTCTCAATATATTTTGAATTTCTTCAATAGCTATGTCTTCTGGCAAAGGAAGCGCATCAATTAGGGGAAGAACTTCTAAAGCTGACACATCACCACCGGACCTAATCTGGAGCAGCTTTCGTACACAGTGTATCGCTTTCTTAGCCATAATGCTTTTGGTCAATTTGTGTTTCGACGATGGTTCCGATAGTAGATTGATCTTTGCACAAAGAGACGTAATGGAGGGCAAGAGTCTTTCAGCCTCTTTCACAGAAGGTGATTCTTGTCGCATTAAGGTGTCAACTGAACTAACAACACGAAGGTACGAGAGATAGATGGCTCCACAACTTGACCATTCATAAATCCTGGAACAGCGTTCTGGGTGTGACAGCTCTTCTAGTAGTTCGATTGTGACGTTTACCCTTGAAAAGAAAAAAATTGACCATAAAGATGTTTTGTTTTTTTAATCAGTGGAAAAAAGAAGCTGTTTGCATTGAGAGCCATATAACACATTTTTTCACAATGCCTAGAGATTCCCCATCACTGAGCATATTACTAACATGGATTTAGCAATTATCCATCCTGAATATTATTTCAAAGTACTTTACCCAGAGCCTGTACTTTAACCAAGACTCTCAGAGTTAAACCTAGCAAATCTTAATTCTTAGCTGAATTATATACTTTGAAAAAGACAGCATTGTTTCACGTGAAGAACCAGAGTATGGCCAACGTTGCACTTCAAAATTTAGCTTGTAACGTAATTTCTAAAAATCTCATCTTGTTATCTGCCTCTTTTCTTTTGCTTAGGTCATACAAAGTTCTAATGCTCAAAGAAGCAGGAAGATTATATATATATATATATATATATATATATATATATATATATATATATATATATATAGATATATATATATATATATATATATAATATATATATATATATATATATATATATATATATAGATATATATATATATATATATATATATATTATATATATAGATATATATATATATATATATATATATATATTATATATATATATATATATAGATATATATATATATATATATATATATATTATATATATTATATATATATATATATATTTATATATATATATATATATATATTATATATATATATAGATATATATATATATATATATTATATATATATATATATATATATATATATATATATATATATATATATATATATATATATATATATATTTATATATATATATATATATATATATTTATATATATTATATATATATTATATATATATTATATATATATATATATATAATATATATATATATATATATATATATATATATATATATATATATATATATATATATATATATATATATATATATATAAAAGATAATGTATGCTAGGAAACAAAAAGAAAAGAATTACAGATGTAAGCGTGACTTGATAAATTGTACCAGCAATAACTCTTTCAAAAGTTGTCATTCTGAGGTCAACAGACAAAGAAGGACGCTAGGTATCTTCGTCATTTGGCCACAGATAAAGGATATTACAATCACACAACCACATGATCATGTAGGCAATTTGTGGCGTGGCGACAATCACGTAACCACGGCCACATATTCGAACAATTTTATGCTAACAGAAAAGGAAAACAACTAGAATTAAATGCTTGAACACTGCACATGTTCCAAACATTTTAGCTTGATAAACAAGCTGATATCTGCTCTTCATTACCCTTTCCTAATATATTTTTTTCACGGCACATTCACTAATATAACAAATTTTCAAAATTAGTTGTTCTCTTTCAACGGAAGCCATTTGGCTTCGTAAATGTCTGAAATTCAAGATTACTGAAATTGGTCTTCACTCTTTTTCCATTCAGCAAGTTTCTCATTGCTCAAGCCCATAAGAAATACGTGCTTTCTTGCAGACTTGCAAAAAGTAAATAAAGCAAAACCAGTAAACTCAGTACTCATATTCCAGTCTATTTTGGAGAAACTAGGATGTATTACGCTTCATAATAGGGATCACCACCAATAATATTTTATAACTAGCTTTAAGTTATTTTCTTTAGAAAAGTTATTTTCTTTAGAAAAGTTATTTTCTTTAGAAAAGTTATTTTCCACAGCTAAAGTAAATTTCGCTGTGTTTTTTTTACATTGTTTTTCCTGTCTAGTTTTAATTTTTCTGGATATTCTAGTATTTAAATGTGCTTTTAGGGTTCAAAAATATACTAAAAAAAAGAAAGAAAACCGTAAAAGCCTTTTAATTAGTCTGATAATTTTGAGGGAAAAAGGGAACGTAGACGTAACCACAGTTTTCTTGACTGGGTCAAACATATAATATTTAGCTCATCCAGTGAGTACAACTCAACTACAAATGTAAGTGTGGAGACACGGAGAAGAGTTCATAGATACGAAAAACAGTAAAATCAATGCACTACTGACTAAAACTTTAAAATAACCACTATCTTTCTTTTATTTATATGTTTTATATGTTATTTGTTCGATTTAAAAGTCGAAGCCACGATCATACACTTGATGGACGTTATGGCTGAGTCATGCTATAGTCATATAAAAGCAAACTAACGTACAATTGTAGATCCAACAATGTGTCTTGTGCGTTCTGTGTTGAGTCAGAACAAACCGAACACTAACACAATTTTTTTTTGATGGGTAAAACTCAAGGCGTATTTCAAAAGCTCTTTACTAAGTCAACACTGCCGAGCTGACTAACTTCAGAATGCATAGATGACTGGAATAGCAGTTAGGCTATCTGTATACAAAATCTGACAAAACACGGACAGTATTGGTGGACAATATTTGATAACAATTTAAAGCTTATATAGGCTTCACAAACAAAGTTCTCATTATTTCAATTTTATACTCATCAAACAGTTGGTGGTAACGTACTGTAAGTAATGAGTGACTCGGCCCAATAGTAACCGAAACAGAATTTCGATGAAAATAGATACATCAAAGGAATTGACATTTATGTGGATTCCAAATCAAGGGGTTATCACATCAAGCCAACGGCATGGCCCACGTCGGGGGAGGGCCCATTCAAGCGGAAATCAAAACTTCTAATGTCCTTTTTAAGTGAACAGAAATATTGGAGGACAACTAGCCTCCTTCCCACGCCCTTTTTCCCAAAAGAAATTCGATCCAAATTTTGAGATAGCCATTTGATTCAGCATAATTGAAAGCTCCAAAACTATGCCTTGATAATAGGACCCCCTCCTCTAGAGCCCCTGAGGAAAGAGCTGTAAGTTGTGCAATTTGCCTATTATTTACATATAGCATTTGTTATTGGGAAACGGGGATACCATGTAAAAATGGTGAAAATGTGGATTTATTGGCACCTCGGCCGTCCAATATCACAAAAGCATTCAAAATTCACCCATTAAAAAATCGATATTGACTTGAATTTGCAATTTAAGATTCTACTGTACGGATTGGTGTAACTAGTGAAGTCACTACAAATCATTTTTATATATTTATGTCTGTTTAAGCCCAATATTCAAAATAATTTTTCGTCGACCCCGGTACTTGAAACCCCAATTACAAAAAATACTTGCTTATTGCAGGGAATATGTTATGATTTTGGACGACCAACCTGTATATAGTGTATATATCTATTTACATTAGTTCAAAAAACACAGACTTAACAAAGTTTAAAAGCCATTTGATCTAAGTATAGCTGACGTAAAGAAGTTTTCCTGGAATTCCACCTAATGTCCTTTAAAATCACTATTGTCCTCTTTTTTAAAGTTTTCTCACTTACGCAATTATTTGTCTAATGAATGTAAAACATGTCCTTAAAATTTTCATTTTGACCGACACTACTCTGGTGAGATCAATGGATTGCGTCACTTAGCGTTATGAATCCGGCTTAGCAAGTGCTCGTTTTTTCCTTAATTTACGTCAACTTATTCTTCAAGCTTATATCACCCCTATTTTTATCCTCTCCATGCCGGAAATATCCGTCTCGGTCATCAAACAGTTCGTGGTAACGAACTGAAAGTAGAGAGCGACTCAGCCTAATAGCAACCGAAACTCTAAAAAAAAAGTTATTTTGGTAACAATTAACGCATAAAAAGAATTGACTTTTTATGCTGATTCCAAATATATAAAACTCATTAAGCTTAATGCTACCCATCAAAACCAGGAACCTGAAAAAATTGCCGGATTTTTGAATGCGGGTGGGAGGGGGGGGAGCAAAGAACTCAAACGATATTAATGAAAACCACACCGTCAGATTCAGCATATAATAGAAGTAGAGGTTTTAAGTGCTTCTCAACAAAAAATGAGGAATTTAGCATTTTTGGCCAGAAGAAAGATCACGGATGCGTATTTATTTATTTATTGATTTTTTTTTCAGGGGTGCTCGTATCGAACAAGTGGTCCTATAAGATTGTGAAAGGACCCATATGAACATAAATTAATAGTTCCAGTGGCCTTTTTAACCACAA
Source organism: Artemia sinica (assembly GCA_027921565.1). Classification (NCBI taxonomy): domain Eukaryota; kingdom Metazoa; phylum Arthropoda; class Branchiopoda; order Anostraca; family Artemiidae; genus Artemia; species Artemia sinica. The sequence continues at coordinate 40,438,456 of CM051270.1, forward strand.
ACATTGGATGGCAACTACACCATCTCCCGCGTCGTTTTTCCCCAATGGCATCTAATCAAAATTTTAAGATAGCGATTTGATTCAGCGTAGTTGAAAGGGCCAATAACTATGCCCCTGGGGATGACACGACCCCCACAGCCCATGGGGAAAGGGATGTAAATCATGCAATTTGCCCTTTGTCTACATGTAGCATTTGCTATTGGAAAATAAACAGATTTTCTTGCGCGGGGGGGGGGGGGGCACGGAGAGAATTTTCCTTGGGGAGGAAAGTTTCCAGGGGGAATTTCCGAGTGGAAATTTTACCCAGAGGGGAAGGGTTGTAAGTTATGCAGTTTCCCCATGTTTGCCTATAGTATTCGATGCTAGGAAATATAAGGAAATTTTTTGAGGGGAACTTGTAACTGGAGGGGGGGGGGGGTTATTTTTCGGGAAAAATTATCCACAAAGGAAGGGGGAAATTCCCGGTATGATCTGCAAAACGATCAGAAATGAAAAAGAACAAAAAATTCAAATGAAAAGAACAAGAATTTTCCAGGGGGAATTTTCAACGAGGAGGGAAAAGCCCGGGAGAATTTTTTGTGGTAGGGATTTTTCGGTGAAAATTTTTCACGCAGAGGTGGATGATTTGAAAAAGGACCAGACATTAAAAAAAAAAGTTTTTCCAACTGAAAGTAAGGAGCAATACGAAAACCTAAAACGAACAAGAATTTTTCCGTATATAAAGGGGATGCCCTTTCCCCAGCCCTCGCTCTGTACGCTAAAATTAGACTTTTTGGCACAATCCTTTAAGAATGATTCCTGAAACACAAGGACTGTGTAATTGGAAAAAGAAGCTTTTTCAAAGCAACGAAAAACTTTTGCGTAACGAGAGTTATTTCTAGTTACCTGGCATAGCCCCCCACAGCCCCTTGAGAAGGGCTGTAAGTTACGGCAAGTTGCTCATTGTTCACACAAAAGCTAGTTATTGCTATTGGGAAGTGTACGGAAAGTTTTTGGGAGGGAATTTTCTGTGGGGAGGAGGATAGCCCACAGAGACAATTGTCTGAGAAGGACGTTTCCAGGGGAAATTTCTACACGAAGGAGGAGGGTATTTCCTAACAAGATTTGAAAAGCGGTCAGATATTAAATAAAAACAAGTCTTTTTTCTAATTAAAAGTGAGAAGCAACATTAAAACTTAAAACAAATAAAAATTATTCCATTTATGAGGGGGACTACTCCTGCCCCAACCAAGAAGGAGCTAAAGTTTGAATTTTTGTCATAATTTTTTAAGAAAGTGTTCAAACATGAGATCTATTAAATTTGAATGAGAAGTATTTTTAAAGAACTTTAAGACTTTAACGTAAAGAGTGATGGTTTAGGAAGGGTCAGCCCCCTCTTATACAGAATAATTCTTGTCCGTTTTAAGTTTTATTATTACTCATTACTTTCAGTTGATTTTTTTTTTTTTAATTCAATAACAAACAGATTCTCTGCCTTCTGTCGAAAAATCGATGTTGGGGAAGTATTTTTTTTTCCCAAGTCCTAAACCATTATATTAAATAAATAAATGCCCAAAGCGTACATGGAATTTTAGTTCAGGAGGGATATAAAAACACATATAAGGTAAATTCAATAGAAGGCATGTAACGTGTCAAAGAAATGGTAAAAACCTTGTGACTTCATAAGGAGGGAGTGCCTACGCACGTGGATGTACATGATAAAATTAGTTTGAGACCCACTCTTCCAAAGAAAACTTGGCGAAAAATGCTAAAAAAAAAAATTGAGATTCAAATATTTGGATATGGAAACACTTTTACAAAGATTAAATTTCCCTCTCCCTCCGAAAGAATAACCGACTCTCTCTAAACCTTCTGACCTTACAAGTGTCTGAACAAGAGCATGTTGCATTCTCATCTACTATAACTGAATCCCTTCCCTATCAGTTTTATGTTTAAAAAATCCCGTTTTCTGTGGAAAACAAGAAAAAAAAATGTTTAGGCTAAAGATTTTCTTCGCTTTTTCCTGGACAGGTTAGACTAATCTCAGGAGAAACTTTTCTCAGATTTGTTAAATTGAATACATAGTTTGTCGGAACTTAATGCGAAAGAAGAGCTACACAAATGTTTTTTTTTGGCACAAAATTTCAAGTTTTCAGCATAGTATTTTATTTTTTCTACGAAGACTGAACTTGACTTTCACCGTAGCAGAACTTTTAGATTTGAAATTTTATTTCCAAAGGGCTTTTTATCTTCGAAAAAATCATTGAACTGTACTTAACTTTCACTAGTCAAAGTAGTCCAGCTAGTGGTATAATTGCTAATAGTATAGGCCGTTTTTCTACCCACATTCCACATATTGTTGCGGATTTGAGCGAGCCCTTCACCTTTACAGAGTCAACATATTGTTACTGTAATACCTAAGGTCATGTGTAACACTCCCATACTTTTGATATATTTGCCAAAAAACTAATTGCTAACCAGATCTTTCAAGGGAGAGGAATCTGCATGACAATGAATGTCAAATAGCATTTTCATCGTCTTGATCTACATTGCTTGCTGATCCTTCCTTTCAGAACAGCTTAGCGGACGCTTTTAGGCTACCTTTAAGCATGGTAGCAATAATTACAGCGACGCACTCTCCTCCTCCATCCCGATCTCTTCAAAGCATTACTCTTTACCGCTTCCATGTAGTTCTAATTTCCTTTTAATCTTATCCCATGACATCTTCCCACTCCATTCAGGAACATCCTGCTTTTTGTTTGGTCCAGATGGTCCGCCACAAAGCCAATCTTTGGCAATCCTTCACCATTCATCCATAAAACGATGGTCTACCCACCATAACCTTTACAACGTAATAGCCCTAAAAAACGAGATCGAACCAGATTTTTCGTATAGCGTACTCTTGGATATACGGCCAGTCAAATGAACAGCCAAAACTACCCTTAGGTAATTCCTTTGGAAAACATCTAACAATTCTTTCTCAGCCTTTTCGAAGCGCCCACGTTTCAGAGCCATATTTGGGCACTGCCATGACTGTGACTTCCAATATTCTAATCTTATTTCGCAGAATTATCTTTCACCTCTTCCAAACTCTTTTCAACTGTGAAAAAACATCATGTACCTTGGCTATTCTGCTCACAGCAGGCATCTCTTAAGTTTTGAGACTGTGGGTCAGATTGGGCTTGTAGCAGGTCACAATAGGAACAAATTGGCAAACAGAACAAGCACTATATTTATATTATTTTCGTCTATAAAGGACATGGGAACTTCGCGGGCGGGTGTAAAAAGGGAGGCTTTGAATGGATTGGGATGGAGAAGGAGCGTGCGTATCTGTACTGGCATCGGGCGGCTTGGTGCTGCGGTGAGTTGTTAGTAGTAGTAGTATGTAAATATCATATATCTAGTTAGTTATAATTATTCAAATACTTTCTCATCATAAAAACGTGACTACCAGTCTTCCGACATAACTCTTTAAGCAGTAACCGTTTTATTTCTTCTCAGATTATTGATAGCAGTAAAAAACTTACATTCGACCCAAAAACAAATTAAAACTTTTAGTCAAGAAATTGGGAGTAGTTGTACAATTTTTTAGTCAATAACATGTTGCATATAAATAAACTGAAGTGCTTTTACTCAAATGATGCACTTACGGCCAGCATGTACAATTAAAAGTAAACCAAAAGGGATTATTTGATATGAAAAAGAACAGAAGTTTAGAACTTGGATTATTACACAAAAATGATTTCAACTTATTTGTTCATATTACTTAAGGTCGACGATAAGGACTTTGAAGCGAGCAACAATCGAAACCTTAATCTTATTGATCTTTTTCAAGTAATCAATAAATGGCACGGAACTTAGAATAAATCAAGAAAGCAAACCAAGCATGAAATAAAACTAATTTAATTTCAGCTTCCGAAGTTAAAACAACTGCAATTACATTTTAAGGGTTCCAAGATCCTTACTTATCTTCTATATTCAGACTTAATTAAATCCACCATTTGTTGTTTAACAAGGCATTTAAAGATTCAATTTGATCTTCACTTTAAAAACAGAGAATTCAAAGTTTCCCTAAAATTCTAGAAAAGGAAAATGAAATTTAAAATCAGAATTTTGTAACTAGAGTATATCCATACACAGCCAAAATCTTAGAAAGAGCCCGACCAGAGCATATTTCCATGGGATCTGATGCTAGAAAGAACATTTTTTGGTCTACATTTCTAGACTCTGACATATTTCAAAAAGCTTCGTCCAAAACTTTTCTAGAAAACGCCCTTCGGCAGATCTAGTAGGATAAGAGGCAATCCCCTTTACACACAGCAAGCAAATCCACAGGACCATTTTCGACAGAGGGTATCGATCAAAATAACCAAAAAAGGGAATTTATAAGGGACGTTTATAAAAATCACGAGATCTTTTCCTGGGGGATGTTGTCCCACTGGTGTACAAGTAGAGATAAAATTTAGTATTTAATATACGTCTCTTTGAAATGTCGCGCCTTTCTGAATTTTAAATATCCATCTTTCCGTGTTCTTAATTAGTAGTGACAGCAAGGAGAAAAAATTGGTCTTGATCATTAACAGTTTTTCTTTCAAGAAAACTATTGATGAAAACTTTTGTTTTTCTTAGAACAGAATACTAATTTAAGCTGAAATACAAATAATGTAGCGTTAACAATCTTTTGAAGAGACAAAATGTGCATTTGTACACACATTGGTTTTTCAGCTAGTCTATGACAGAAAACCGTACATTTTGTCAAACGAAGACGACATACCATGAGGTTTCCGGCAGATAAATATAAAATCTCTGAAGCTTTCAAAAATAAAACCTCCTTAAATACTGATATAAAAAGAATACCACTGGCACATCATCAGTACATGACAGGAAGCTTCTTATATACCTTTAAACACACTTTTACGGGCAGGAAAGACAAAATTTCAACTTTAATCCGAAACAAAAGCAAACCAAATATTCGTCTCCGTGAAAGAATTCTTCTCATCGGGCCACTTGATATTTGGATACCAAACCAATATTTGACTCCTCCTAAAGTCTTGCTTTGGGAATACAATCACCTTTCTTTCTCCCTATGAGATCTTTTAGACGAGCCCCATGCCCCTACTGTCACCCCATTTCTTACCGAATGTAAATCTTTGGATGGCAAGAATGGCATGACTCGAAAAATTTTCAAAGGATTTAAGGTTCCATACTCTCTTCTTCTGAAAAAAAGCCAAGTTGGCAACGCTTGAATGCAGGAGAGTTACGTTGTACCCTCTTTTTTTCCAAAAATGTCATAACAAAACTAGTACGGAAAAAATTTTCCTCAAAAGACAATCCCCATCTAGATTCCGCCCGCCTCGAGTTGTTTCTGAACCCGTTCATATTTTATCTCTTATTCACTGCCTCACCTCCAGATATGAAAAAACTTTTGTACCCTACATTGCTGAAAAAAAATTAACAAAATACCCCGATAATTTCTCTTTTATTATTACCTGTACAGGTGGCACCTATGTTTTATATATATTCAATCATTTTCCTTTTTTCTTGTGTTTCAATGACTCCCTAAAATTTACAATAATTTTCAAAAATATATTTTAACTAGTTTTACCTGTTTTTTCTGTTTTGTTTTTATTTCTGTTTCGCTTGATTTTTACTTTTTCCGGTTAATTGTCTTTTGACCACGAAATTTGAATTCGGCCCTCCTAGACTTGTGATAGATATTTTGAGAAATAAACATCTTATCTATTTTAACTTAGCATAATTTGATATTTTCGTTGATTATATCACGGTTGCAGAGCATTAGCTTAATGAACTGAATCTTAATAAAGGAGAAAATAGTGCTGATGAACTGGAATTACTGACTTAGAAATCTTTGTAATTCAAGAATAATATCGTTGGATATCGTGTATTATCTTTGGCCTAGATGCTTAAAATTTGACGGATACTTTAAACTTATTTTAAAATAAAATCTTTATCCAATATCTTGAGGTTGGCACACCGAGACCAGAGTATTTGAAGAACAACTTCATTCGACGTCGCTGTTGACTCTTTCAAAAGAAGGTTCAACATTCATCTAAAACCTCGATAAAAGACTAGCGGCAAAGCAAATACTTAATTATACCTGGTGCTGCAAATTTAGGAATAAAAAGGGCAAAAACGTAATTAGCAAGGTAGCCAAGATATAGACTCATTCGATTTGGTTGTAAGTCATTTTAAGAAGTCCGATGGAGGGCTGGAGGTGTATGAGCCCGTTCCGCAGGTATAAAAACAATATACACCTACAAAATATAGTTCACAACACCTTGATACCAGCCAAAAAAAAAAAAAAACAATATGAAATGGTGCAATAACATGCAATACAGATATCAGGATTAGAATACAGAAGTCAGGAAAAAAAATAATCCAAAAGGCCTGAATTGCTATGATCAAAGTTTAATCATTTGATAAAAAAAATTTATTATAAAGATAGAAATAATCCCAGGTAGTGAATTCCCAGTAAGAAGTAATACATGACACTTGACAAGTTGATGATCGTGAGGTCATTTTACAAATAAACATGGGAAATATTTCAAAGTGGAAAATTATGAGATTAAACAATAAACATCAAGTTAAACAAAGAATTAGTGATTTTTTTTTCTTTTTTACTATTAAAATATTTTAGGCCTTATAAAAGACGGTTTTTATTCAATGAATGTGATTTATCTACATAATGCTGTCACTGTTCCTATTATTGGGCTGAAGGTTCAGTGTATTTAAGAGACCGTATCATTTTCATGATGTAGCTTTATAAATGAATAGGGGAGATATTTAAAGCCGAAAAATTATGAGATAAAACAATAAATGTCAAATCAAACAAAGAAATATCTGGTTCCTTAGACAAAATATTTTAGGCCACATATGGTTTCTTTCACTTGAATGCATAATGTTGATCTTCCGAATAACGTAAGCGGCATGAACGTCACCATTCATATTACTGAGGACATATAATTTTCTTCTTTTTTTTTAAATAAAATTGCGTAAATATTTCCTCCCCCTTCAAAATAAAAATTATCTATCATTCTTTCTTATATCTATGAAATTAGCAAATTTTTCCTTCCTAGGGCACAAATACGCTCGAATTTCAGAGTTGCGGCAGTTGCGTTGAATGTGGGGGGGGGGCTAAACATGGGTTGAGTTAAATGGGGCTGAGTTAAAGGAGGGTTGAGTTAAATGCGGGTTGAATCAAACGGGGTTGAGTTAAATGGGTTGAGTTGAACACTGTTCAGTTAAACTGGGGTTTTGTTATACGAACATCTTTTAGGCTACATAGAAGTTTCTGTTGTCTAAACAAATAAACACAATATCTTCAGTGGAACTGCACGTGTGTTCCATTCACCACATTGAGTCCAGGTATTTATATATTTTTATATTTTATTTTCCATGGCACAGTACAGATAGGAGACCTCGCCAGGCTCGTGGTGCAACTTGATAAACAAATACGGAAAATATCTAAAAATGGGAAATTATGAGATAAAAACAATACATGCCAAGTTAAACAAGGCATTGTTTGATGTGTATTTTCTAATACATAAATACGTAAAGCCGAAAGGTTATATATATACATATTTTTGACAGAAGTAACGTCTACGTTACTTCGTTACTTCTTTTTTTGCTTGCAGAGTTTGGCACGTCAGACCTAAGGCATAATTAAAAAAAATTGTAAACATTCAAAAGCGAGAAGCTATGACAAAAAGCATAGAATGACAAATAAACAAGTTTTTTTTCTTTTAAATAATGCAAATTTTGTCTTTTCACATTGTAACTAAATTTATATGGCAGCATAGGAAAAATCCACCCATTTTTGCTTTTTTTTTCTCCACCCCCCCCCCAAAAAAAAAAAAATCCCGCTTACTTTCCTGGAGCAGGGCATGATTAAAAGAATAAAAAGAAGGTTGTCTTAGAACTTACTTACTTGTACTAGCTGCGAGACCAGACACCAATTAAAATGTAGACACTTTGAGTAAAGGTGCAGTGAGAATTTCTGGGACAGGTGGAGGTGGCACAGACACGAACATATAAATTATTTTAAGGGAGTGGATTAAAATTTCATAGGGGAACATAAGCGAAAGAAACACAAACAACTGATGAATTATATGAATAAATATAAAAATAGGACACAGCCTTGGATTCTCAAATATTGCAGCTCTATACGAGGCAGGATAAGCTACCACGACTTGCAGACTTGGTAATAGAGGCAAATGTTCGGTATAACCAAAGTTTATAAACATCGAGACATCCAACATCTTCGGATCCCGAATCAAGGTTGCTTTCATAAGTTAGTATTTCGACCCATCTATGTTTCAAGTCACAACCGTTCGACGTTGTAGCTATTTTTCAAAATAATCTGGAAATTTCCTGCTTTGACTTATTTGGCTAAAATGAAATGGTAAAAAAAATGCTTACTTTCGTCCGAGTACAGCGTCCGGTCCAAGTTTTTCAGAAACAAGCTGATGAGCCTCCTTGTCCAGATTGGCGTCAACAAGATATTTTGCCTGAAGAAAATGAAGACGACGACTTTGAGCATGAAATGATGCGGCAGCGGCAATCCAAGGTTTCGGCACCAACAACTTTTCGATAAGAAATTTGATCTCCAGTTCCATTTTTGGATCTAAAGTTGAAACTGATATTAACATATGAAATAAAATAGTAAAATAAGAAAAGCATGATGTTTTTCGACTCAGTTTAGGTCTCATAAGACAAATAAGCAAAAAAAAATAAAGTCGAAGCGCAGAATACTCGAAAAAACAGTCGAAAAAGGAAGTACGTGTGAGAAAGTATTTTGTTTAGAGCAGTGGCTTGGACATATTCATGGGATGAACAAAGGTCGTATCCCTGCGATAATTATACTAAAAAGCCCACAAGCCAGTAAGAGAAAGGTCATACGCCATAGCTTATTCTGAGAGGAAATCATAAGTAATAGCCTAAAATCTTCGGGGGTTCGTTCCATCGACGGTGGCCGCGCCATAATGTTTAAAACAAGTGGGATGGAGAAGCAAACAGATCAAATGAGACCAAAAAATCGAGACTCGATTGTTAGGAATTGTACAGTGTAGTCAAGTTTGCTTAGTTAATATTCTTGAAACCATATCGAAAGAGAAATAGGGAAACACAGCAAACATCGCCCTTTATTTAAAGCTAAAGAAACACTAACATTCAATTTTTTTTTATTCTGGACCAAACTTATATTACTCATGAGATGTGTAGGACCAAAAATAAACGTCTACTTAAAAGCGTAAATACTGATAAGATATCCACGTTTCCATGGCAAGAGTTCTTCTAAAATTAGCAGGATGATAATAAACTGGCATCCAAAGATCTTTGAACTCTCATGAAGACAAGATGTTTGATCTGTCTCTCACTATAGATCTGCTTGGCCGTCTAAATACAAATTACTGTTTTTAGTTAGATAGATTATATATTGCTTCCGACCAATCGGAGATTTCAATCGGAGAAATCTGATGAATCTTAGGTTTAAAATTCAGTGGGCCAGGGCCGGGGTTCAATTAAAATTTTTGCCAAAGTCGTAAATTACTAAGAAAGTAATTTACAATGAAAGAAAATATACTAAAAAAAACAGTATTTAACAGTGGACGCAGGAAAAAATGGGTATTTGAGGCCAAACTATAGCTACTGTTGGCTCTGCCATTTGTTACCATATAAACCATGGGTCGGCAACCTTTTGTAGTAAAAGGGCCAAAATTTTACGTGGGGATAATACGCGGGCCACACTTAGGTCACATGTTATTACACTGTAATGTAGCATTGTAGATATACCATAATGGTTAGAGTATATCTACAATATTTATCTACAAATATTTTAGGTTTAAAAATAAAACGCCTAATGTATATTTTTACGACATTTATTGTAGTTAATGCAATCAATGAAATTTTTGTTGTTGCATTTGATGTGCAATTTTTTTAAATTAGCTTGCATTTTTGTAGTAGAGACGCGTAGTATTCTGTCTAAATATATATCCGATAACCGAGAACAATGTTTGTTTTTTTGGATAATTCAGAATTGAAAAGTTTGCTCACAAATATATGTACTACCAAACACAGTAATTATTTGCTGAGCAAACATTTTTAAATCCTAGCAGCTTTCAGAGGACAAACTTCCCTAAAAATCTACCAAGTTTATTTTTTCCTTAAGAGCTATTTTAAGTGCGGCGTCACTTTGCAAAACTATCGCGTTGATTTGAAAATCACTTTGTGAATTATTGACATCCACTGCGAAGGGGTTTTCGAAAATATCCATCTTACGTGAGATCTTTCAGAAATCAACAAACTGGTTTTCAAACTCAGTTTGAAGTTGTATTAATGTACTTTTCATTTTAGTATTTTACCAAACCAAATTTATACCAGCTTCTTCTACTGCGTTCTTGCAATTTGGAAAATGAGCGAGCTTTCTTTCATCGATATGCTTGATAAATAATGTTAGTTTCATTTCAAATGCCTTAACATCTCAATACATCTGGCGGATAAATGTATGTATTGCTTGTAAACGTGTATTCAGTAGATACAGTTCTGTAATCAAATCAGTTAAAAACCCAAGATTTTCAACCCACTCGCTAGTGTAAAGTTTGGGAATTACCTTTCCTTTCATCTCCATCAACTTACAATTTTTTTTTCTTTAAATAAAAAAATCGTTTAAGTACGGATCCTCGGCTTAGCCATCTTACTTCACAGTAATATATCCCGTCATCAAAACTAATAGAAGATATAACGGTATCCATTATTTCTCTCCACGATAAAACCTTGCAACACAATGCTTCTTGATGGACAATACAGTGAAATGTATATGGAACTTCAGGTCCAGACTCTAGAAGTTTGCTGTTGACTCTTCCAACGACACCTTTATGACAGCTCATGTTTTTCAGCCGTCCGTAGTGATGCTGATTAATTTATCCCGGCTCAAGCTGCATAAAACCAGAGCTTGTTCCAAGTGATGAAATAAATCCTCTCCCTTTGTACTTACATTAAGACAACATATTTTGAAATAACTCCTCATACACATGGAAGTTTTCATCAATCCTTCCGTACAAAATTTAGGAATTGTGACGTATCCCACACGTCCGTACTTTCGCCCATCGCTAGAGAGAAGTACGTAAAAGACTGCGCTTTGCCCTTAAATTGTTCAAAGAAGTTAGCATTCAAGTCTTCGGTGCGGTGGGTGCAATTTCTAGCAGAGAGGTTAATGTTTTCAAAAAATATTTTTCTGCTCCGGGCATGCTTCCTCTGCAATAGCTAAGACACACTCTTTGAAAATTTCGCTGTCGGTAAATGGGCGACCATGCTTCGCTATTATTTCTGCCGCTTTGTAGCTGCCAGGTACAGCTGATTTGCTTTTGTCTGTCACAACTTCAAAGATTTTCTGCTGATTTTTGAGTGACAATTTCAAGTTAATGATTTTGTTTTTTCAAGATTCACCTCCAAAACAGTCAAATTTAGTTTTGTGCTCAGTATCGTAATGTCACTTCAAGTTATATTCCTTTACTACGGAAATACTCTTTTGACAGATTAAACAACAAGGTTTTTCTTTAACTTCAATAAGAAAAAAATATAAATTTGTCCATGCTTCATTAAAATTTTGTCTTTCATCAACGATCTCTCTTTTTTTAGAAGCCTTCTTGGTTGTTCAAAAATAAGAAATAAAATATGGACCTATGTATATCTACTATTTTTTTTTTTTTTTTACAGAGCCTACCAGCCAGTTTATCCCTGCCTCTTTGGCATTGCTCCGGTTGTGAGTGATTGTCTTGTTGTTTGCTATAGCTAAGTAGTTGATGCAATCAAAGTCACATGCACTGGCAATTGTAGTTACTGGCAATTGTTGCAATTGTAGTTTTTAGCAAGTGTCGAGACGAAGCTTTCAAGGAACCTTGGAAACTTGAGAAAACTCAGTCACCATTTCCCTAAAAAAATACTGATCCTGATTTACAATGCAGTTATCAAGCCTCACATTCAATATTGTTCTACAGTTTGGCAATCTAATTTCAAGACACATTTACAGAGACTAAACTCACTTCACAACAAAGCACTTCAAATTTTAGGCCCAGCACCGAACAGACTATCAATGGCATCACTTTACAGACTATCTTGCACCGTTTTTTGTTTTAAATATTTTTCAGGAACACTCCCATCACCATTTAAAGGCTTATTCACACTAGCATCACAAATCCATAGTTTAAATACACGATCTTCATCAGACATTTATATACCCCCGACACCGACAGCTAGGTCGGAATTTTCACCTAGAATTGCGTGTGCTAGAGAATGGAATGCACTTCCGCAAGAGCTGAAGTCATATAGGTCTCTCGGCTCCTTTAAAAAGAATGTGAAAAAATATCTAAAAGATTAAAAATTTATTTACTAGATTTATTTTATTATTATTATGTTTAGAATTTTTTGATATTATTATTATTTATCATATTTTAGTTTGATACTTCAAGGGGTGTGAGCGGAGGAGAAGTTGTGTTAAATTTATTGTTATTTGATGGCGGTTCGGGGTGGAAATTGGAGAGGACAGGAGGCCACGCTGTATTTAGAATGTGCAATTATTACGGGCCCAAACGTGCATCAATGCACAAGGAACTGAGTTAAGTGTATTTTTATATATTTTTTTTTGAATTAAAACCCATATTGAACTTGAACTTGAACACGTAGTTGGGGTTTTAAGTCGCAATCAATCACAGTCACAAGTATTTGCAGTTGCAAGTAGTCGTAAATTCAAACAATTAAAAGCAGTCACTGCTTGAATAAGTCACAACAGCAGTAGTACTAATTGCATAAGTAGTAATTGTAGTAGTAATTGCTTTCAGCTGTTCCTCAGATATTGGTCATGTGCCCTTTTGACAACTTGGATGCATGGAGTGCATTTTGATTTTCAATATACAATGCAATATCCCCTAATAGTCCCACCTTAATGCCCTCAGCCATCCCGGATATTTTGCAGATAGGCCATTTTAACATCCATAATCCCCCTCAACAGGTCCTGAAATTTCAACTTAATACCTTTATCTGTTCCTAAAATGTTGTAATATGGCCTTATGACAAACTTGCATGGACAAATTGTCTTTTGATATAGTTCAACATCCCCAATAATATACTCTCAAAGTTTTAGCGTACCCCCTTTTTTTCCTGGGATATTGCACTAACACCCATTTCATAATCTGGATATGTATTGTACCTTTTGATTTAGTTTTACTCTCCCTCTACTTCCCTGAAAGTTGAAACATAATACCTAATTCTGTTCCTGAGATATTGTATCTATGCTCCTTTGACAACCTGGATGTACTTAAATCCTTTTGATGAAAATTACCTTTAGAAGAAAAAAATTACCCTCGATTTTGTAGATAGGTGTCATCTGATAAACACAAGGATGTGTTCCAGTGTGTTTAATTTTTTCCTGTTCCACTACCAATATACCAGATGACACCCATCTTCAAAATCAAGCGTTATTTTTTTCTTCTGAATATTTTGCCACCTGATGGCCACATAACGTGGCCAGATATTTTGGCTTTCATATGGCACCACGACAGGCGCGTAATTTGCTATGGAGCAGGGGGCAACTGCCCCCTCCATACCCAAATCTGCCCCACCCCCGACCTCAGCTTGCCCCCGCTGAAATTTTGTTTATGCAAAAAATCTTGTCAAAACTAAGATAAGCCTGCATAATTCAAGTATCCAGAGAAACAGGTCAGTTTTCTTTAGTATCTCTTTGCCTTTATGGTAATACATGATTCATTTTTCAGTTTTTACTGCCATTTTCACTTGATTTGGGAAAATTGGCTCCAACTTTGCCCCCCCCCCCCAGGATTGTGACGAAATTACATAACTGTACCACAAACACTAAATTTACTGAACTAAAACAGAAAAAACAAAGAAAATCTAAAGCTAAAATGTTTTTTTGGGGGTATTTACCATACTTTGAGGTAGGTATACTCAGAAACAAAATTGTAACATGCCAAAATAATTGGTCTGGATGGTTGAACATCAAACTAGCTATGCTAGGTGGTGTTTACGGATTTTTTTGAGAATGCTAGATGGTTCCCCCTTTCACTCCGTTGTGTAATCGTATGGTGTGTAATATGGTCCGCCAGGTGCGTTGCGGCGAGGATCTTGCGTGCCGCACCAAGACGCCTCGCGGACCACATGTGACCCTGTAATGATTAGGAATTTCTGAACTATTCTAAAAATCACACAGTAGTTCCAATTCATCTTGGGTGGGGGGGGGGGAATGTTTTCTTCAACAAAACAGCTAATTCACCTTTGTATCATTATAGACAAAAAAAAAAAAAAAAAAAAAAAATAGGAATTTTTGAACTATTCTAAAAATCACACAGTAGTTCCAATTCATCTTGGGGGGAAGGATGTTTTCTTCTATAAATGTTCTTAAAAATTAAAGCAAACCATTGTTAAATTTGTGGCAAAAACGAAAATCTAGAAGGAAAGGTCAGCAGGCCAATCTAATCCAAAAAGGATTTGGATTTCGCAAAAAACGGTTTTGTCCCAGCTATTTCAATTATTGACAACTCTAAAACTGCTAAAAAATCGGCCTTTGGTCTCGATCACATTGAAAATATACCAAGAATCCGAACCAACAAGGAACGAAGTTCTTAGTTCGCTGGCTGAGATACATTTCTGATTTTAGTTCTTGGATAATCAGCTGTTCACATGATTTAATCCTGGACTTACCGTCAATTCAAAGTGTTCGACCTTTTTTTTTATTTACGTAAGTTTTGATTTAGGATGGTCAAACTCAAAGCAAAAAAAAAGGATAATAGAATGCAACAATATAGGCCTACACACTTTGGCATGCTATAGCATGTGCTATCGATAGCTTTCGATGGGACAACTAAATACGAAAGAATAACTAAAATGAGGTGAAGTTCCTCGGCTTTGTCTCAGAAGCAATGTCTCACTTGGAAACAGCTAATTCACCTTTGTATCATTATAGACAAAAAAAAACTGAAATAAGTGTTATTGTGTCTACCATTACCAATATTAAGGGTGTTGCTAGGGTGCAAAAGGGATTTTCGGGTGCTTTAATGTAAAAACAAATAGGGATAGCAACAAAGACAATAGAGAATAGGGCATGCACTCGGAATATTCCATTGTTTCCTGAAAAAAAACATGATTGGGATAGGTCAAAAGTGCCAAAACAAATTACATAATCCGTAATATGGAAAGGACTCTTAACCACACATCTCTTTTGTTTCTATACGACTGAATTAAGGCGTGATTAGTATACGAAAAAAAAAGGTGGGGCCAACTTTAAATTGAAGGTAAATCTAGCATTAAATTACGTGGACAGTTGAGTAAGTAAACATTCTATATTAAAAAAAAATTGTTGGTTTTGAGTATTTTACTTTTTGACTGTTGCAAGTTTCTTCGAATTCAGACGCATAATTTAGTTTTAATATCAATCAATATCGTGTTCCGTCCTCTCCCTATTTTCTTGTATTTTCTACATTCCGATTTTTCCCGGAGGGTAAGGAGGAACAACATTGGAGAGTGATATATCTCACGTGCAGGTGTTACTTCCGCGCGCACAATAATACCGCCAAATAACAACTACTAAATACATAGGCGCGAAGGAGATTTATTTGTTGAGTTTTTTTTCTTCTTCTATTCTAAAACGAAAAAACAGTAAAAAGAGAAAAACGAGGATTATACAAGTCAGTGAAAAATATGGACTAAAATGCAAATATTTCGGTCAAGACCTGCGCTTGACCGTCCTCAGTGCAAGATAATAACATAAAAATTACTAATAAAAATTCAAGGATACTATAAAAAAATTTCAAACCTTAAAACAAAGCACAATTAAAATTTGAAGACCCTTTCCATGTAACGGTGAAAGGGTAACTGAGTTACCCTTTCACCGTTACACTTCTTCTATTCGATACCACTAATTCTCAATTTAAATTCACCAGATTAGGTGACCGTGTTGCCTCACTACGTTCTTATTTAAATTTTAAAAGGCAAGAAAAGACTAAATTATTTACCATTTTCTTCCATGAAATATGGAAAACTCAAAATACAAACAAACCAACAAATACAATCTATTCAAGCAGCCAAAGACAAATTTCAGTTGGGAGGAGTGGCAGATGTGCATTCTGTACTATTTGATTACCAGAATAGATCAAAATGCAATCAGGTCGGATCAAAAGTACTTTTGTAGAAACAAAAATGTTCAAGAACGTTGTGTTAAAATGCTATTATTGATTTGAAAGAGCGAAGTTTTTCGTTGCCGATAAAGACCACAAGGGTTGGCCAAAGTTTCCTTTAACTAAATAATCTGAACTACAAAATTCAAGTGAACCTAGTCTAGTAGACCCTTGAAAAAAAGCCTGAACTGTCTCAAAGAGGAGCTACTTCCTAAATGATTCAGCCGTCATTAGCAAATAGTCCAAAGCAAACTAACAATTTTAGAGGTATAAATAGCTATTTCATCCTACCAGAAAAGCGCAAAAAATATTTTGTTCTAATATCATTTAATGATTTGGGCCCCTGGGCTCACAACACCTTCCTAAAATCACGAAAAATTGACGTTCTTTGAGATAAGATACGAACTTCATGTCGTTAAAAGTGAATTCGTGAACGTTGAAAAGAATGAATTCTAATTAGGGACTGGTTTACAAATTGGTTATACCGTAAGAAACCACGAACTATTATTTTGGGGAAAATTTAAGAAATAAATGTTCCTTTGGTATACTTCAAACCTGTTTAGTTACTTTGTAAATGCACCACGCTTTAGAAAAAAAAAAAAAAAAACGGAGAAAAAACGATTGTCCAGTCCATAATATAAAAAGACTAGATAATGACGTCTTATATCACAAGATACGAAAATAAGTGTCGAATAAAAATTTGATCAATAAAATAATTTAGAAAAAACAATGTTCTCAAATAAAATATAGGAAACAGAGTCTAAAAAAAGAACATTTCCTATTCATACATCCGTTCTTTAACATAGGGTAAAAATTTAAGGAGGACCCAACGACCCCCTTCCCTTGATGGACACCACTGAAGCTTTGGGCTGCAATTCTGGCCTCGGGTGGCTTATCCTACGATAAGTTTTTTTTTTTTTTTTGTGTTTTATGGTTTTGGTTCCCTGTTTATTGGAGTTGATTTGTTTATAGTTCTATAACAAGACCTTACGTAACATGTTCCATGTTTATAATTGAAAACAAATAGGTATTTTGATTCTATTGTTCATTCTATGTGAGAATGTTAAAATGTTGGTTGTATCACGGTTGCAGCGGTAACTGCAAC
>CM051270.1:40460741-40463241 GCA_027921565.1 Artemia sinica
CTATCTAAATGGTTTTTTTTAATGCGAGAATATCCCAAGATACCAATTTTCCCGAAAAAAATATGGGGCCGTTTTCGAGAACATGCATAGATACATAATTATTGCTCATATATATATATATATATATATATATATATATATATATATATATATATATATATTATATATGATATATATATATATATATATATATATATATATATATATATATATATATATATAATATATATATATTATATATATATATATATATATATATATATATATATATATATATATATATATATATATATATATATATATATATATATATATATATATATATATATATATATATATATATAGATATATATATATATATATATATTATATATAATATATATATATATATATATATATTATATATATATATATATATATAATATATATATATATATATATATATATATATATATATATATATATATATATAATATATATATGAATGAATGAATGCATTTATTACCCATCAATTACAAAACAGATGGAGCACAACAAAAGACAAGAAAAAACGCAAAAACACTAATTCTTCTGAAACAAACAAAAAAAAAAAAAAACCAAACACAACAACCAACAGCTTATGCCAACTACTGCTGGAGAATCATAGCCCAGGGATGGGACTTAAGTGTCAAATTATATCGAGTAATCTGCGCTAGGATAGCTTCTTCAGGATTCATGATGCCGTACCGATGCGAAACATATCGATTGCTTGTCCATGGTGGTAAACGCAACAAAAACTTTGCATACTTATAGTACACTGAACGCAATTTCAGTCTATCTGTAGCCGTAAATATACGCCAGAATGGGCTGAGGTACAAATAATGGGCAAAACCATAGCATTGTACACCCGGGCCAGCAGACGACGGTCAAACTTCCGCTTATTTGCCACAATACGGCTATACGTAAATGAAACCCGCTTCTGAAAATGAGAAAGCAGTAACCGCCGCGTCTCTAGTATTGACCGTCCAATAGGAAGGCCCAGATATACAATGCCACCGGCGAGCCCAACAGTAGAAACACCAAGTGTGATGCTTCGACCAGCATCAGATTTCGAATTAAACAGCAGTACTTCAGACTTGTCGGCATTAAACTGAAGTCCAATCTGAGCATACTCTTGTTGTAGTCGAGTAAAATTATCTTCTAGTCCTTGCAGAAAGCGGCTCAGGTTCAGTACATCGTCCGCATAACCAATCAAAGATAAATCCACACCGCGCAGAATGTAAGTCATAAGTGACTTCGATTGCGGCTTTACGATACTGTTATT
Source organism: Artemia sinica (assembly GCA_027921565.1). NCBI lineage: Eukaryota > Metazoa > Arthropoda > Branchiopoda > Anostraca > Artemiidae > Artemia > Artemia sinica. The sequence goes on from CM051270.1 coordinate 40,462,045, forward strand.
AAATGCTGTCGGAGACGAAATGGCACCTTGTCTTACCCCCTTCTTTACCGGGAGAAGGGGATTACCACGCGGAGAAACAGCAACATCATTCAACAGGCTAGTGCACTCACTCGCTGGTAAAGGAAGTTTAAGTTCCGCTTTTAGATTTTCATACATGTCAGCCAGTGGGGCTAGAGAGCAGGGATCAACACCGGCCAAACCCATATCCAATATAATCTCCTCGTGGAGAAGCGAATCAAACGCGCGCCTTACATCATGAGTGGCTAAAGCGATGCTTTCACCGCGGTCTTCTGCATCAACTAAAGCGGATACTAAAGCAGAAAGAGCATGGCCGCACCCGAGGTGAGACTGAAAACCGAACTGATGGGCCTGAACTGTACATTTAGTACGAAGCTCCTCAATAATCAGATTTTCAAATATTTTACAAAAAACAGTTGAAACCGTTATTGGGCGAAAAGACGAACAATCGGAAGGAGGTTATTTTTCTTTGGGATAGGAGTCAGACATCCAATTGAAAAAGAATCGGGCACAATTCCCAAATTAAATATCATTTGGTAAAGGAGGACCAAATGCTCAATAAACATACCCCCACACAACGACAAATGTTGTGCAGAAATCCCGTCATATCCTCTAGACTTTTTTTTCTTCAGTTTCCCAATTGCAGAAATAATCAGACTCTTTGTAATAATCGGTCCCGGACTAGATGCATGCTCAAAGAAATCTTGGAGTCTCGCTTTATAACTATTTTGAAGATGGGGATCCGGAGCAGAAAATTCTTTTTTATAATGCTCAATCCATGAAGAAAGTGGTATAAGAGACGGGGTTTGACTTGGCGCTTCTTTCACAAGACTAGACCACAGCTTATTAGGCCGCGACCGAACTTCTTCCGAACAAGACGAAATAATCGAATTCCGATGCATAGAGAGCTGCTTTGCAAACTGACGTTTCGTATAGATGTACAGTTTTCTCAGCCACCCATCCCGCGGCTTATCTGCTTCAATCCAGACCGAGAGCCAAAATTTAGCAGAAAAGCAAGCATTGCGCAAGTTACTATTAGTTGACCAACCGGGCTCTTCGGTTCCAGATTTACTCGCCTAATGGGTACCGCCGATTTTTCTGCAAGGGATAGGGCATGAGTAAGTTCACTACAATATAGATTCAGCCGAATTCGAGAATCCCGCATATTCTGTTTTGAAC
>CM051270.1:40468241-40488434 GCA_027921565.1 Artemia sinica
AAGAGCCATATTAACAATTAATAATGTACAGACTATGTGATTTTTCAGGAACGAATGCTCCACCGTGCGGCAGTACTTCCTCTGCAACTGGGAACCTCAACATATAGTTCTTTTACATTTTTAAATCGATTCGCTATCTCAGATTTTTCAATCGATAGCAACTAGGTCCTCTTTGGGGAGAAATCGTAGGCTGGTGCCACAAAATGGCAGAAAACGCCAGTTTCCCGTGACAAAATCATTTTGGTTATTTAGAAAGGGTACTAAAACTTTAAATTTCCATTTGAATGAGCCCTCTCTCGGTATAATAGGACCGTCTTTTCGATACGACCAACCCTGGAAAAATAAATAAATAAATAAACAAGCATCTGGGAAAAGCGGCGGAATTCCCCATTTTTGAAGATGGGAGCTCAAAACCTCTACATTAGCATTCTTTGGTATGCTAAATCAAATGGTGTAATTTTGATCGAGGTCACTTACCTTTTTTAGGGGGGGGGTCCCTTTTTTTCGAAAATTTCCCAGGCTCGTAATTTTTTAAAAACTTGATGGATATTAAATATCTGGAATCAACATAAAAAGGCAATTTTTTATGACTTAATTGTTAGCAAAATTCCGTTTCTTAGTTTCCGTTACTATTGACCCGAGCCGCTCCTTACTTATAGGTCGTTACCACGAACAATTAGATTTTGCTGGTGATTTCAACTATATAACAGCGACGGCTATGCAACTAGATTATTAGATTTTTCCTAAACAATAGCAATGGTCTCAGAAGAGACAATCCTGTGTGACCTAAACAGTAACTAGAATTGCTAATTGATGCAATTCATAAATATTACCATACGCAATAATGTTTTTCTTTGTTTGTAGCAAGCTACGAAATATGCGTATTTGATAACAATAGCTGCATTTCCCGATATTTCTACGAGTAAGGAAACAAAATATAACGTATTTTGTAAAAAAAAAACTAACAGAAATTTCAAAATATCTCAATAAACGATAATAAAACATAAAAAGATTGAACCACTTGATAAAGCTTGTTTTAGAGGATGGTTTGTAACGTAGTTTGTTTATAACGTTTTGTATAGTTTCACAACATCTTGAAAACTTTCATATAACACGCTGAACTTTTTTCCAAAGCCGAACTGAAATTCAGCACACATATGCAAACGATTCTTTCCAATTCCAACAAATCATACACAAATCAGATACAAATCATACAACAGTTTTCAAATCATACGACATGACAGTTGACATGACTGTCAACTGGATAAACCGACTTCCTCAGTTTTGTTACTGCACTATTTGTTGACTTATTTGGACTGCAAAACCCGACAAAAGAATCACCTAAAAAAATTTGACTTGGAATGATGACTGTGTCATGTGAGGGCAGAAGGAAATCTTTCTAAGTTTTATATGTAAACAATTTATTGACGCTTGGCTTTGTATCTAATATAAGGAAGATTAACTTGACATGTTAATATTTACTTTGGAATAAACCTAAGGTCACTTCTTTTCTTTTTAAGTGAAAAAACCGTCTTTGAATAATTAACATGTTTTAGAGGCCAATTTGACGACTTTCTTACTCGAAGTTGCTTAAACACATTTGTCATTCTCAAAAAAATAAACCAAGTACATAAAAAAACCGAGGGTTTTTAACGCAAATTCTAAAATCAGCAAAATAAGGAAATTACCTTCTTTCTAATTCACTTGCTTGTTTGACGAATTTAATCAAATCGGCAAGTACTGCCACTCAAATAATCGTGCAAATTTGAAACGCCCTAAGACTGAAAAACAGCAGGACAACTTACCCGTGTCGACTCTAACATTTCTTGCTAAAATACTCTTAACATCAGCATCCCTTTGAAAATCATCTTTTATGTGCATCACAACAAAAACAGCCCAAGTCCAAAGGCCCAAAGCTTCCAGCTGAGCGGCAAAACTAGTGATAACCGTCACTTCTGCGAATTCCGTAAAATGGGAATACCCCAATGAAAGAAGAACCTACAAAAAAGTAAGTTTACAAACGGTGCTTGGGCATTTTTTCAGGAATGTGGAAGTGTTTTTTTCCTCCTTCAATTTTATGGTCCCTGTGAAATCTGCAATTTTACGATACGCTTATAAGCATGACTTGCACTGAAAGGACAAAACAATTATGTCACCAGATTCGTTACTTTCATGTTTATATATTCACCAAATCAGAACTGACTTACTGACTTAATGCTCCTGTCACATGATATGTGGCGTACGTGTTCAGACTACGTTACACGGGAACTTTATTTTGTAATAGATCGGAAAGACTCAGATAGGAAGAAGCAAATTATAAGATGGGTTTTATCAAAGATAACTAGATAGCTAGATACTCTACAAATGGAGTGGATATGCCACCACAAAAAAAAAGTTATACAGCGCAAATGTTATATCACCCTTACTACCAATAAGAAAAAAAAGCGACTAGAAACTCAAATAAGGATTTACATCCCGAGTGTTTACTTCCTAACAAAAAAAAACGACATTAAAAAAAAAGATGAAAAAAAGAGATCAGATTTCAGTCTGGTTCAAATTAATAAATTTTTTGGTCCTTTTCAACTCTAAGCGTTAAATGTTTTTCTTCTTACGCGAAGGAATTGCCATTTAATTTATCTTCCAAGGAATTTTGGCATATAAAACCTTGTAAAATTTTTCTTTTACGAGAAGCACAATAGTCGCTCTTATATTTTTTCCACCTTCTTCATTGCACTGCGAAGTCACTCTGTGTAAATGTATACTATGGCTGAGTTAATATCCTATGGCTGTGTGTTTGCTACCTAGCAAGACCAGAACTAAAACAAATATTTTCTAGGAGTTAGTAAATTATGGTTAAATGATTTCAATCTGGTTAAAAATTATAAATTTTTTAATAATTCCGTTCTTTTTCTTCTGTATTTTAAGGGGTAAACGCTTATTTCTACTCAAATGCATTAGAAGCCATTAACTTCATCTTCCTAGGAATTTTGGCATTTCCAGTCTTGTAAATTTTTTCTTTTATGAATAGCATTTCAGTCACTCTAAGATTTGTTTTCCCCTCTATATCGCACTGCGGAGTCCATTTTCTGTGAATATATACTATGAACGAATTAACATTACGACCAAGTCAAAATTAATCGTATTAAATTATACAAGGCATAGAGGTAAATTTTTATCTTTTGAACAATATTATGGTCGTACACAAAAATCTGACATCATCCAAAGAGTGAATTCTTACTTGAAGAAGAAGGTAGCTTAAAGTGTGTTCAATAGGGTCAGCTGTAGAGCTTGCAGGATTCAGAAGAGGTTCCAGCGGGCTCATTCTGTCACAGTAAAGTTTCAATAGCCTATAGCAGACATCTTTAATACTGTCGCTATTAACATCTTCCGCATATGTAGGAAGAGGTTTAGCAGCATAGCCTTCTTCGAAACCAGCGTCAAATTCCTTTACTGCGTCAACAATGCTTCCTGTCAGCGGGGTAACGTACCTGAAACAAACCAAAATATACAGGATTGGGTATTTACGAGTATGTTCCCAGTGGAAATTGCAATTTAAGTGGAGGCAGTAGGTTTTGAATTGAATTGATTTTGAATTGAAAATCTAATATTTTGCAGTAGGACATCAAGACATGGCTAATTGTAGAAAAAAGACAAGACAGATAGTCCGAGTAGTTGAGAGGCAAAAATGTTTAAATGGCACGAGTAAATGGTGGGAGTAAGTATGACTCTATTATACTGGTAGGTTACAATGCCACCAGTATTGGGGGTGTAAGGTACGGGGGTCACCACTTATTTGTGCAAAAATGGCGCAAAAATGTTGCTATGCCACTTACTCGAGGGGGAGAACCCCTTGTCGGCCCAAATGTTAGTGGGATTCCCGCGCTTCCCCAACGGTTCCGTATCTACCGGGTATGTCAGTGCCCGAATTACAATATACCCTGCTGTAGGGTACGATAGCGTGATCGAATGGTCCCAGGGGCCACTTTAAGGCCAAGGGGTTACCAGTAATATTTCTAACTATCTCCTTGGACTCTACCTAGGCTAAAAAGTCAAAGACTATATAGTATAAAAAATCTTACTGTATTCAGCCACGCTACAAAAAGGAACTCAAACGGAACTAAAAAATCACACTTCCAATTTTCGCTCACCGCGTGCCTGTGGTGGGTGGTGGGAGGATTTTTCCAGCCAATCCAAAGGCTTACTAATTACTGGTTAATCATCAATAACTGCGCACTTAATGCCTCGTGGTCTGTGTAACCAACTACGCAATTAGAGAAGGACAGAAAATGGCGCCACCAAAATTAAAGGAAAATTAATAATTATTACTTGGGGAAGAGAATAATTAAGGGACCAAAAGAAAAGAATCTGGGAAGGACATTTATCTAAACAAACTGGGGCCAAGGGTTCCAACACTCTCTTATTGGACACATACTTGTGTGTTAAGTTTTTGTAAATTGCAATTTACTTCTAATACGAATCAGCTGCCAACCTGGGACGTTTTATTAACTAATGCCTAAATACATTTTATAAAAATTATTGAAATATGAGTTAGTTTAATGCGAAATGAGCAAAATATCAAAAATATGAGTGTTAATGCCTTAATACTCATTAGTCTTAATACTCATTAGTTCTCATAAATTTGGTCATTTGCCTCCATTTTTCCTAATTTGATGATGATTGTACAGAAATTAATACACTAAAGATGCTAGTCAACTGTATTTACAAAAATGTAATAAAAATTTAATACGAGGTTCATTTTCGATCATTCCAGTTGCTAGTTCACTCTCATCTGGAATGAAAAATTTAATCTTTCATTAAATGTTATTTACTTTTTGTCGAACCTGGAATGTGCCCTAGATTGCTTGTGAATATTTAAACTCCAGGGTCATCCATTATGGCATTGACAAGCACACGGTATTTACCTCGTTAAAGAGACAGAAGCTGACGATGCGAAGATGTTTATTTTGATACGAATTCACAAACGTAAATATTAACGTAATAATGTATTTTCTAAACATATTTAACAGCGATAAAACATTTACTTAATGCAGAACATTTCTTCAGATTTTGTTCTTTCGTTCTAAGCTTTTCTTAGAAGAGCTTGATTGGGTTATATTCAAAGTTCTATAGATACAAAGATAAGATACAAAATAGAATACAGTTCCCTGGACCTATATTTTATATACTGATAATTTACTTTTAATTAGTAACACTGGAAAGTGAGTCTTATTTGGAATTCCTAAGTCTAGCACTATATCTCAATACGCTTTTGAAAACAACGTTTGTTTGAAAACAATCTAGCACTATCCATATTTTTCCTGTTCAACTTTCTATTTTGTTTAATGTTCTCGTTGAATAGCTCTTGTTTTTTTATTGGCTAGGAAAGACTTTTCTTCAAAAATTTTGTAAAGATGGGACAACTGAAAGGGGTTATTCAGATGATTCCAGTCTAGCATTATCTTTTAGTACACTTCTTAAAATAATTTTTAATTACATTTTTGAAATTCTTTCCATTTCAAGTTTTCTTTTTGTTTAGTTGGTTTTTATTCATAACCCTATAGGTATAACAAAGTTACTATTTACATCTTTATTTTCTTTCGCTTTTTATTAGCTCTGAATCTAGGAATTAAATCTTTAAATTGCTTCATTCAAGTTAATTTAAAAAATGTTTCTCAGACCCTTTTGGCAATCAAAAAGCGGTATTTTTTCTATACAAAGAAATGCAGTTAATTTGTTTCAGCTTTTGCAAGTAACAAATTCCCAAGGGTGAGAATATATCCAATTACTTTGCTAAGAGACGCCACGATGAAAATACGCTAAGGAGGCGAAACAGTTACAGGTGGACTAAAAGAATTCCAAGGAAAACAGAAAGGTACATTAGTTCTTAAATGGCTTCAAAAGGGGGATATATTAAGAGATGTTTTCGATTATTTCATATTTTGAGGTTAACTCCAGTATGTGTTTTGCTTTTCGCTTAATGGCTTTTTGTTTTTTTTTTTTTTATACCGGTGAATAGCCTTGAAATACAATTTTATTATTATTATTATATATATACATATATATATATAAATATATATATATATATATATATATGTATATATATATCTATATATATTATATATTATATATATATAATCTATATATATATATATATACTATATATATATAATATATATATATATTATATATAATATATATATATATATATATATATATATATATATATATATATATATATATATATATTATATATATATATATATATATATATATATGTATATATATATAACAAAAGCATAAATTCCTCTCTGTTAGTGCCATTGGCCTTTCCATTATTACTTGTACCTATAATCAACAAGGGGGAAGACAAGCAGGGTGAGGTCTCGGGGGTCCAGTACGCATTATACACAAGAAATCGTTGCACAGAAATCTACTTTATGAGTTGCTGTAGAGAAACTAAGCTTGGCTTTCGCCCTCTGTAACTGCATGAGTTTGAAAGCTTAATTGTACTTGTACTTGCTACGGTTTCATATGCGGGCGCCTGATCCGACATCTAGAAGATTCCGTATGGTTGACTCCCAGTTGTCGCGATTTTGTGCCAGCTCTTCAGCAAACCGGCACCAGCAGCTCTCCCACTTGCTTGATGATGCGGTCATTGGGTCTTCTCAGGACATGGCCAAGCCGAAGTAGTCTTCTCTGTTTTGACAATCATGGCAGTGGGCTCGATTTTACAGTAGCGGTGGCGCAAATCAATATTTGAGATTCTGTCGGGGTATTGAATCACAGTATTTTACGTAGACAGTGGTGGTCAAAACTATCATGTGGTGGGGATAGAGCGCCTTCAGTGACCAAGTCTAAACTGTATAGAGGAGAGTATATCTAACAGCCACTTTATAGGCAAAAAGCTTTATTGACACGTTACTTATTAATGAGCATCGTTTCCATGTAGTCTTGTGTAGTCTTGGAAGTCCCGAGGAGTGTTGCAAGGTGTATGTTTTATAAGACAAAGTAATTTTCAAAATGAAATTGCAAATAATTTAGGGCATCATTAGGGTAAATTAGGGCATTAACTCCTATTAAAAAAAATTTTTAACCTGAAGATGATTATTTAAGGCATCATTAGGGCTTGATTAGGGTAATTATGCACTCCAGAAGGTACAGTTTATAACTTCTAATTGCTTTCCAGTAATAATTAATGACCTATAAAAACCATTGGCTTTTGTCAAGCTTCGTCAAAAATATATTTTCAGGGTAGGGGGGGGGGGAAACAAAAGAAAATTACTTCAATAAGGACAAGTCCCTTGTTTTATAAGTTAACCAAGTGTGTTTTCCTCTTTTGTCAATTTCTTTTCCTAAGTTTTTCCAGTAACACAACTGAGCTGTATAGTCCCCTTGCTCCACATCCTACAGCTAAATTGCATAATTTATTAGAACGACGCTCTAACCGACTGATCTAACAAGCCTTTTTACTCTACAATGTAGTGCTAAAAAATTAATTTAATAGAATTCCATTGGTTGAAACATATCATTTTTTAGGGGGGGGGAGGTGGGGGAGGGGGGCAAATAATTACAATTGCTATATTAAGCAAGCAGCATACCTAGGTTTGGCAAAAACACTAAAATAACAGAAATCAGACATTTAAATAACCACATTATCCAATACTAAGTACCAATCTCAGATGTATTAATTTAATCAATTTCGGGGTATGCCCACAAAATTTGATCGACCTCAAAGGTTCATTGCCTCCACACCACTAAAACGACTATGCTTATTTTACGGCTGAACAGGCCATTTATGGGTTCAGCATCCCTACCCTTACCATATATCTTGCTAGTACTCTGACCTATCTTTCCCTTATTTTATCCTCCAACTTGACATTTAAATTGTAAAATATCCCAAGCCGGTGCCTTATCCTGGTTGGACATTCTTCCAGTAGATGTCTTCTTGTTGTCATATCAAATTTGCCATCTCAAATCTCGGGTCAATTGGAGACTAAATCCTCCTTATTCCGGGCAGATGTATTCCAAAATTCCCAATTCCTATTACGCTTCTGTGGCCATTTTATATAAGACCTTTTCAATCGTAAGATGTGTTTGGTCAGGGTGGGATTTAACTTGGGGAGTAATTCTTTCGTTTCATTACATCCAACCTCCCTATGCCAATTTGGATCCACCCTTCCAATACTCCAATTTCTCATCACCGCATTCCTGCAGCTCTGAGAAACTGGAATAAAGGGTTCTACTCCAAAACATCTCAATTATGTTCCAGTCTTAGCTGCTTAATCGGCCATTCCATTATCCTTAATCCCAAGGTGCCTTGGATCCACATCACGGTAATTTGGTTTCTACTGGAAAGCACAAACGCTTGCTGCACTCTCTGCAGCCCAGGTCCAAAAGGGTAATTTGGTTTCTACCGGAAAGCACAAACGCTTGCTGCACTCTCTGCGGCCAGGTTCAAAAGGGTAATTTGGTTTCTACTGGAAAGCACAAACGCTTGCTGCACTCTCTGCGGCCCAGTTCAAAAGGGTAATTTGGTTTCTACTGGAAAAGCACAAACGCTTGCTGCACTCTCTGCGGCCCAGGTTCAAAAGGGTAATTTGGTTTCTACTGGAAAGCACAAACGCTTGCTGCACTCTCTGCGGTCCAGGTTCAAAAGGGTAATTTGGTTTTTCTACTGGAAAGCACAAACGTTTGCTGCACTCTCTGCGGCCCAAGTTCAAAAGGGTAAATTTGGTTTCTACTGGAGAGCACAAACGCTTGCTGCACTCTCTGCAGCCCAGGTGTCCAAAAGGGTAATTTGGTTTCTACTGGAAGCACAAACGCTTGCTGCACTCTCTGCGGCCCAGGTTCAAAAGGGTAATTTGGTTTCTACTGGAAAGCACATACGCTTGCTGCACTCCTCTGCGGCCCAGTTCAAAAGGGTAATTTGGTTTCTACTGGAAAGCACAAACGCTTGCTGCACTCTCTGCGGCCCAGGTTCAAAAGGGTAATTTGGTTTCTACTGGAAAGCACAAACGCTTGCTGCACTCTCTGCGGCCCAGGTTCAAAAGGGTAATTTGGTTTCTACTGGAAAGCACAAACGCTTGCTGCACTCTCTGCGGCCCAGGTTCAAAAGGGTAATTTGGTTTCTACTGGAAAGCACAAACGTTTGCTGCACTCTCTGCGGCCCAAGTTCAAAAGGGTAATTTGGTTTCTACTGGAAGCACAAACGCTTGCTGCACTATCTGCAGGCCCAGGTCCAAAAGGGTAATTTGGTTTCTACTGGAAAGCACAAACGCTTGCTGCACTCTCTCTGCGGCCCAGGTTCAAAAGGTAATTTGGTTTCTACTGGAAAAGCACAACGCTTGCTGCACTCTCTGCGGCCCAGTTCAAAAGGGTAATTTGGTTTCTACTGGAAAGTACAAACGCTTGCTGCACTCTCTGCGGCCCAGTCCAAAAGGGTAATTTGGTTTCTACTGGAAAGCACAAACGCTTGCTGCACTCTCTGCGGCCCAGGTTCAAAAAGGTAATTTGGTTTCTACTGGAAAGCACAAACGCTTGCTGCACTCTCTGCGGCCCAGGTTCAAAAGGGTAATTTGGTTTCTACTGGAAAGGACAAACGCTTGCTGCACTCTCTGCGGCCCAGGTTCAAAAGGGTAATTTGGTTTCTACTGGAAAGCACAAACGATTGCTGCACTCTCTGCGGCCCAGGTTCAAAAGGTTATAAATTGGTGCTTGCCAGTACTTCCAGTACCAAGGACATCAGAATAATACATTATCCCCCACCCTCTGGGCCGATCTTAGTTCTAACCTAAAAAAACACCTATTTTCTAATGTTTTTTTCTTTTGGGTGTTTCAAGTTATAAACTTTTTAGGGCAGTATCACATTTTTAAGTGTTGCCACGTTGAGCCATGAAAATAAATAAGCAAAACTAATTGGTTAACTTCATAATGCCTTTTTTTTCCCGCAAAAATCCAAACATCAACAATATGTTGAATCTCATTGATTACCAAAGACAACGACACCTTTAAAGGAAAGCCATGCCTTTTTTAAGCTATTTAGCATCATGTGTTTTTAGTTGTTTTTTTTTTTGCTGATTTTCAGCCACGTTTCTTTATTTTTAAATTTGAAGCCCCTGGCTACAAAAAACTGCACACCTACATATATATATTTTTTGTCACTATAAACTGAATTTTCTATTTCTCCTAATTCTTAATATATGTATGGTTGTACAAGTCCCCCACTTAACTGATTCAAACAATCAGGTTTCATTCTCACTGTTCATAGTGATTTAAATGGAGAATACTAGAAAAAAAAACTGCCTTTAGTGGGAGGTAGAGTCCATGAGCACAATGGTAACTAGCCGAAGCTTCTACCCGTGGACCAAGACAGTTTCCAGGGAATACTTTTTAACGCATATTGACGAAGACTTTATAGACTATGAAAAACAAAACATCAACTAAAATAACTACTGCTAAAATAAACATTTTTCTTTACCACTAAAAATATCCCCACATTTTACATATTATTTCAGTTTATTATTTTGTTTGAAATATAGACGAGGTAAGCAAATTTCGCCACATGGAATTCTTACCAGAAATGTTGAGGCAAATGCCTGACGCCAAGAGAATTTATCACAGGTATTTATCATTAGCTTGGAATTTTGATAAGTGCTTAATCCAGCTGCTCCACAGAATAAACGGAGACGCGATCGGTCAATATACTTAATGGCTCCAGTCGCATTCCAAAGCTAAAAAAAAGAACAGCCAATAAGTACACAGAGTCAACTGAAAACAAATTTTCAAACAGAAGAAGCCTGTTCGAATCACAAACCTCTTTGAATGGTATAGAGAGAAAAAGGAAAATGGCGTCTTAATCTTCAATCATAAACAATTACCATGTTTCAATTTCGTAAACTCGTCAACAAATACATATTTTATGAAATAAAAAGATCTTCGACTTGACAAGTGGAGGAAGAAAGTCTTCATGTTCTGTATAACAAATACTTACATAGCTTCAGTATAACCTATTCTTTTGAAACAAGTAAAATAGGCTTTTTAAAACAGGATCTTTATAAAACAATATTATTAAACCAATTGCCACAAACCGTTTTGTGCCAACCATAAATAAGTGTGGCGTTGCAGCACCTGACACTCAACTTCATTCATAGTAATTTCTGCTCGTTTTAGGTTTGACATCCTGTATAGGCAATTTCTTGTCCATATGTTCGAGATTCGTTCTTTACTTTACATGAAAAAGCTATTCTTAATTCTATTCTTGGTTCGGTATCGGCTTTTGATTGCCGCTTTTTGCATGTATTAAAAAAAGTAATATTTTTTTATTAATAGCAGATGATAATGTTAATTAATAGTAGAACCGTTGTAGCAGTAATTGAAAACCCTTGTACAAACTTAATTTCAACAACGTGTGACATGTACACTTTATGAGAAACATACAAAAATGTACTTTGAATATGTACAAAATACTTCGTAAGTCAAAGTATAATTGCAATTTTAGCCTCAGACTTACAAACAACAAGATCAAAAGTTCTTAAATACCAGCTTTAGTGGCAGTCAAACACCATTTGTTAAATTTGTATTTAGTTTATTTTGATTTAGGGCCTGAATAGACCCTGCCTGAATACAGTAACCTGAATGATTTTCAATGATTAACGTTTATTCATTAAGATTCCCAAGATAATCATAGAATGGAACACGTCGAAAGGGGTACTGCAAATATACGCGTGCACAAGTTCGAGGAGGAGGAAGCCAAAGTTGTCACGTGTCGAAGGGGCTCCCCCTCGGCTCTCCTGTTATACAATTTGAAAAATCGTACACATATCTGATTGCGACAAGGCATAAAATTTCCGCCATTTCCGAAAAATGTATGGAACGCCGATTCTGGTAGTCTATATTGCAATGTTAGCATCAGATACTGCAATCAATTTATATTGCAATGTAATCAGCAAGCCACAAACTCTTGAGTACCAGATTTTTGAAAACACAACAATAATATATACACATGAGCTTGTTGTGCTTTGATTTTGCACAGTCATAATTTGATCTTAATTGATTAACGACCATACTAAATAATCAAGTACAAGAGAGAAAAAACAACACTGGCGATGCACACTAAGCCAACACTACTACGATGACACTGATATGTTGACATTATTATAGAATCCTCATTGAAACTCTTCATTAACACCCACAAAGCTGGGGGACTATGAGACCGGCACTCATTCCCTCTCTGTTGCTTGGGGTGCAGTTTAATTGCATGAGGTTTGCATGATAGTTATTTGCTTGTAAGTACAAATGACATAAGGCACAGTGATTATGCTTGCTGATTACGACACGGTCAAACTCCAGTAGGACACCCCCTTTTTTTTCTTGGTTCTGGTGCACTGTTTATTTAATTCTATATGAATCTTTCAAACAGAAAAAAAAGAGAAAAAGGTGGCAGTACAGCAGCAGAGAATTTCCATTCCAAACAACAAAGAATAACCGACACAAACACTAGAAAATAAAAAGAATTGCATAGTGAATTCATCTAAAGAAGAATCACTTGAACATAGAAAAAAAATTAATTAACTTTAGTGTAAACGTCAAGTGGCGTGGAGTGGGTGTGCAAGACAGAGCCCTCTCAACACAAGAGCTGAGAAGTCTTGTCCTCAACAAATGATAAAGAAGATAGAACAAGAAAAGAAGAAGAATAGAGGAGAAGAAGAAGAACAAAAAGAGGAACTGACATGAAACAGCTAAAACATACTTAGAAAATAGTGTTATAACGTATCTTTTCGACAAATTACTTAGCTTTAAAAAGGAGTCCATTTTGCAAAACCTTTCATTGGCGGAGAGTAGGTTTGAAAGACAAAACCCACCCCCACAGGTAAAGCCAGAAAAGAAAAACAAGAGAAGAGGAAAGTAAGGTTAGCATGGAGCAATTAAAAACATAATTAGAAAGCAGTAAGATAACGTATCTTCGTATAAATGACTGAACTATGAAAAAGGAAATCATTACAGCGTAACTTTTAGGCGGAGTAAACTGGATATACATGACAAAGCCCTTTCGAGATATATGGGTTGCGAACCCCCATTCCAAACAACAATTGTCATCTGAAACAAATATCAACCCTGAAGTCTGAAGTTTTTGTTCCGTGTAAATTACTAACATATAATTGAATTTTGAAGTCAATGTTTGAATTTCAAAACTAAAAGCTAAATAAGAAAAATGTAGTCATTTATGCTTGTAAAACACTTATATGCATTCGAAGACCTAAATTGTTTGTACTTGTTTGTATTCAAATTGCAACCATGTATTCGACATTGCTGACTTTCTGTTGCATCTCGGGAATAATATCTACCTAAACTAAGGGAGGTGGGGGATAAAAAGGGTAGGTCTTTTTATTCATTTTTTTTTGGGGGGGGGGATGTAGTTAAAAATGTGAAAGCCGAGACTGCCATAATCCCAACAACTACGAAAAAAATAATTTTTTGACAGTACAAATCACTTACTTCTAGTTGAACACCAGTTAATTGTTGAGTCTCATAGCCATCAATCTGACTAACAACGAACGCTGAATTATAGTCATTTATGCTGGTCAGACGCTCACATGCATTAGAAACTCGATGACCAGTCAATTCAGCCAAAGCAAAATCCACGGTAGAACTGCCGTCCGGAAATGAATCAAGGGCTGCATAATCACTAATCCATTCCCCAAGTAGTTTCCTTTCGAAGCATTGACTCAGCGTAGCTCCCAGCTAAAAAGAGTACATATTAACACTCTGCCTCAAAAAGGTGATAAGTCAAAATAAAACAATAAAATTTATGATCAAGGATTCGTGACTTAGTCAAAATATTTACAGTATGTTGCTTGTGATCGTAGTACTTGTAATCTGTAATAAAAGACTACAGAGTGTGGTTAGTAATGAAAAGAAAATTTATATGTATTTACTATAATATATATATATAATATATATATATATATATATCTATAATATATTATATATAATATATATATATATATATATATGTATATAATATATATATAATATATATATATATATATATATATATATATATAGATATATATATATATATCTATATATATATATAATATATATATATATACTATATATAATATCATATATATATTGATTTGGGACCGTCTCGGGACTTTCTGTGGAACTCTAGGGTTCTGATTAAGAAATCCTGCGTAAGGTGAACAATCTTGGTACTAAAACTATTTACAGCTTTCAAAATGTTTCTAATTTATGTATTACGGTTGGATAGTCACTTTCCTAAGGAGAAGGGAAAAGGGGGGGGGGGGTACTTGTATGATATATCCCTTGCATCTGAAGAAGTGAAGTTAGTTCAATCCTAATGAAATATACCTAAGTATGATAAAAATATAAGACTTTAGAACAAATTTAGGCTATATATTTGCACCTAAGGGGGGGGGGGGGGCTTAAAGTACAGTGGGTCTGCATGCATAATATGTTAGCTACAATTATTCTGATATTATGAAGTAAGAATTGTTTTATGACTTCATACTGTCCAAATGCTTTACCCCCACTCCCCTTAGTGTGGAAATATATAGCCCAAATTATATATTTCCTATCTATTCTGTCAATTCTCTTTGTCTTTTCTTACGCTAAGTTGAAAGAAGCTAGCGAAAGAAACTGATTCACAGTGCGTCAATTCATGAACAAATTGAGATGCAGGGGGTAAATCATACAAGTACCAAAAGGGGTAATAGTCATAATTAATCGTTCCATTTGTGCAAGCACTAACAAAATGCTGTGAAATCAGATTCTACCAACACAAATCAATCTGATTACAGGTGATCGTCTTTTTTTATATTCTAACACATATAACACGTTCACAAGGAGCGTGGCTCCAATTGCGAACACCACAAGGACCGAATCTTGTGTGCACCACTTCTACCAGAAAAACTAAAGAATGTAGCTAACTGACACGAGTGGAAACTGGCACTAGTGTAGACAAAAAAATAAATAAAATCAAAAATCGCCAACGCCATCTAGCGTTGGGCGGTTATTGTTTTATTTTTTGTTTTTTTCAGTGTAATAGTAAGGCAGAATTATTGTAATTAGTATAATTGGCAAGATTAGTGCAGTTATACCCGTCTGATCTTATCGTCTGAAAAAAAACACAATTATGAAGCTTGAAAAAATGCCATGAAAAACCAAAACTATATGGCGATACTGATTGTGCTGTTAACACTAGTGCCAGTTTCCATTTTTATAAATTATTCACACTCTTTCGGAAAAGCTCAAAAAGTAAACTTTTTTAAAGCCCCTAGAGCCTAACATCCGAAAAAAAGGGAACACTAACTACGACAAGTAAAGCTTCACAAGTTTGAAAATTAGTTCTACAATTTAAAACGTAATCTCATCAACACGGGGAAACAGCTGAGACTCAAAATCCTAAGGTCATTCCTTGTCCTCCAAGCAAAGAAATAAAAAACAAAAAAGAACTAAGGCTAATTTTGCAAGCATAATTTCCATTGACCCCCAAGGAGCACTTGGCCGAAATTAACCGATTATGTTTCCAGAACGGAATGCGATCTAGTAGCTCTAAAAAGCAAGAATAAAAATCGAGCTCTTGAAATGAATATCGCCAAGACGATACTTGAAAAAAAAACCTCAGGAAAAAAGCAGCGAGGTCCTATGCCAGGCTTTCTGTTTGGTTTTCAAAATTTTTGTTTTGTTTTAACTGTATATTTAAGCGGTGCTTCCGATAATCTTGTCCATTGCCATGCCCTTTATTCGCATTTAAATTGCAGGGTAATTTTACATTGGGTGAAGTTAATGAGTTTTTGGTGGCGTATATCTTGTATTTGGGTAAAGTAAAAATCTTGACATATCTGATTCAATAATAGTATAACGTTACGTTTGACAAGGTGAAACGGACAAATTCACATTTTAAAATATATCAAACAGTTCGTGGTAACGAACTGTAAGTAAGGAGCGACCCGGCTCATTAGTAACCGAAACTCTAAAAAACGGAATTTTGATACCAATAGATACATCAAAAGAATCAGAGTTTAATGCTGATTTAAAATATATAAGTTTCATCAAGTTTAATTCTACCCATCAAAAGTTACGCGCCTGAGAAAATTTGACTGATTTTCAAAAATAGGGGGAAACATCCCCTAAAAGCTATAGAACTTTAATGAAAATCACTGAAAATCACACATCAGATTCAGCGAATCAGAGAACCCTACTGATAGAGGTTTCAAGCTCCTATCTGCAAAAAATGTAGAATTCTGTATTTTTAGTATGATCACGGATCATTTTTTTTTTTTTTTTTTTTTTTTTTTTAGGGGTGATCATGTCGACCCAGTGGTCCCATAAAATCATGGGAGGGCTCATTTGAACGGAAATTGAAATTTTTAGCACCCTTTTTAAGTGACCAAAAAAACGGAGGGCAACTAGGCCCCTCCACGCTCATTTTTTCCCAAAGTCACCCGATCAAAATTTTGAGATAACCATTTTGTTCAGCATGGTCGAAAATACAATAGCTTTGTCTTTTAGGATGACTTAATCCCCCAAAGTCCCCGGGGGGAGGGCTGAAAGTTATGAACTTTACCCAATGTTTACATATAGTATTGGTTATTGGGAAGTATAAAAAACTTTCAGGGGGGATTTTTTCTGGCAGTGGGGGGAGGGTGGGTCGGGGTTAGTGAGAGGATCGTTTCCATGGGGGAAAGGACATTTCTTTGAAGGGGGCACTGGATTTCCCAGCATTATTTAAAAAAAACGATTAGAAATTAAATAATAATTAAAAAACAACAAGTTTTTCAAACTGAAAGTAAGGAGCAACATCAAAACTTAAAACGAACAGAAATTATTACGTATATGACTGGGTTCGCACCCTAGTCATTACCTCGTTCTTTAAGCCAAAGATTTTTTAGTACTTTCATAAGAGCTATTTATTCTAATTAACGGCCTTTGTGATTAAGGTGTCATTTTTAAAGAATTGGAACAAAATTCTAACTTTAGCGTAAAGAGCGAGGTATTGGCTAGGGGGGAACCCTCTGATATACGAATTAAAAATATATGAATATAGAAGTTGATCACGTAAGTTAATTCGTAAGTTACGTATATTTATTACTAATAAAAACGTTCGCAAATAAAATTAAACAACTTTAGAGAAAGCCATTTAACCAAATAAAAGTAAAATTAATATACAAATTTTGTTTTAATTATTCATGTACGGTGAGCCAAAATCAAAACCTTCATTAATTCAAAAACGTTCAAAAATTAAATTTAAAAAAGCAAGTTTTTTTAACTGAAAGTACAGAGCGACATTAAAACTTAAAACGAACAGAAATTATTCCGTAAATGAAAGGGGCTGTCCCCTCCTCAACGCCTCGCTCTTTACGCTAAAGTTACTCTCTTACATTTCTATTTTTTAAAACAATAAAAAAATTTTAGCGTAAAGAGCGAAGCGTTGAGGAGGGGACAGCCCCTTTCATATACGGAATAATTTCTGTTCGTTTTAAGTTTTAATGTCGCTCCTTACTTTCGGTTAAAAAAAAACTTGTTTTTTTTATTTAATATATCATAAGCCAACACGATTACGTATGTTCGCAGAAGCTTTCTTTTAACCTTTGACTATATAAAAGGATAGCATCAGGATAAGTAACATAGCCAATGCCGAGGATAATCTCTCCTAATTGAAGTCAATATAACCACGGAGTGGAGGGACACTTTTTGTACTCCTCTGACATTTTATGCGTTTGGATTTTCTTATCCCTTCATAAAAAGGAAATATTGAGATTAAAAGTATTTTAAATACACAAAGCTTCTTACGTATTTTCAAATACACAAAGCTTCTTACTGATCTTAACGTTAATTTTCTTAACGAACAAATAAACGTTCAAGTGGGGATAAGTTCATTGATTTGACAGTGGAATCGAATACATATTACTATATTTCAAATACACAAAGCTTCTTACGTATAAGCCTCTCATAAAGAACCTGTTGTCAATATTTCATTTTTTTCAATATTTCAATTGGTTCTTATATGCTTGGTGTAAGCATTTTGGGCCTGTAGATAGAGTTATTCAAGTCGCGTTATTGGTAACATCTCTGACACAACAAGGAATCTTGCTGTTTTCTTTGTTCCTCCCTTTACAAGGCGGGGTAATGTAAAATGTTGACATCATTACATTTTGTTGTCCTTGCGTCATGATATATTGGTTATTCACTATAGTAAGTTCAATAACTATAGTGAATAACTATAGTGAAACTATAGCTATATGATCGAAATATCTTACACTTTTGTACCTAATTTCTTAAATAAGCAATTTCCAAAAATAGTTTTTTGGAATCTGATATGTTCAGAAGGCAGTTTATTTATGCATAGTTTCAATTGTTAATTTTCTTAACGAACAAATAAACGTTCAAGTGGGGATAAGTTCATTGATTTGACAGTGGAATCAAATACATATTACTATATTTCAAATACACAAAGCTTCTTACGTATAGCCTCTCATAAAGAACCTGTTGTCAATATTTCATTAGTCCATATGCTATTAATCATGTATCATTGGCTGAACCTAGCCATCTTGACAAGACAATTTATAAAATAACAAAAACTTTAAAGTCTATGGACCTCTTGTTTCATTTGTCCTTTTTACCAGTTTCTTAGTCAATTCTTTTACCCAGGTTTTAATTTACTTTATTTTTATTTTTTGTCTGGGTAGCGTTTTAATACTAACATGGAAGTTATATATATGAACGTCATGTAAAATGTTTTTCTTCTTTTAATTGTACCCACTATTTTATTCTTTTCTATTTAGTTGAGTAGCAAATGATGATCGTATGGGTTTGTTAAAATTATTGACAGTAAAATAATTTTTAAAGATTTGGTAACAAGAGAATACACAGAGAAGAAAGACGGACTTCGAGCTCTTGCCTTTCATCTCACGTGAAATCTCGAGGTTTTCATGCCCATCTACACAATTTCTTATGCGTTCTCTATCATTAACATTTTTTTAAGTTTTACCCCCCCCCCTCCCCCGAAATATAATTCCTAAATTCTTGCACATCCAGGTTTAAGACAAAAATATATATTATTAAAATGGACAAAAACATTGGGTTAAAATACAACACCATCAGTCAGATTTTGATAGAATAATTTTGACAGGAGTTGAAAAAAAAATATCATAAATAATATTTCCAGTCCAGTACAACACAATTTTTGGTTTTAAATATGTACACAGGAAGTTTTTTTCCACAAGATTTCAAGGAAGAAACTGAATATACTAAAATGTTTCAAACTGAAGATGATTTCCAACACCATTGTTAGCGCAAAAAACTTACATTTTCCACTAAAAACAGTGTTGTCGAAACCAAATAGGGTACTTGTAATTTGATAAACGCCCTACCGTTTAAGTTGTTCATTCATTGATGCATTATAGAACCGTTTTTATTTTCGTTAGTTTCTTTTATCTTAGCGTGAGACACGACAAGAGAGCTGACAGAACAGATGGAAAATATATATTTGAGCTATATATTTGCACATTAGGGGGGGAGGGGGGAGTATTTGAACAGTGCGAAGTTAAAAACAATTTTTACTACAAAATATGCAGAATAATTTTACCTAATTATTTATAAGACTTATTCCTAGTCTTAACGACTTAGTCTACTCAACATTAATTTTAAACCTGTTCTTGCACCCTGAACTCACAAAATCTCTAATATTTCATTATTTTGCTAACATTTCCATGTAGCTAACAAATCTTCAGCATGATCTAAGTCTAGGAGAGTTCTACTTCCCCATTTGATGCTGTGTTCTCCCATTATCTTTCCTGTGCTCCTTAAGACAAAGTTCATCAAAAGTCCATCAAAATTTGAAATATTATATCCGTTTTCACTATATTTTCGTTTGATAAATTCCTCCCCAAGGTAAATTCCATCACCAATGAGATTTGGCCAAAAAATTGAGAGAAACGTAAAACAGGGGAGATTTGGTAAAAACTTGACTTTACTTTACTTGACTTGACTTTTTTTTTAGGTTAAAGAAATTCAGAAGCGAGGGGAGGGGGGACAGGGGGCACGGGGGGGAAAGCGTAAGAGAAGGGAGGGGACGGGGGGGGGGTGAAAAAAGGGGGGGAAGGGGGGGAGAAGGGAAAGGGGGGAGGGGGGGGGGGGGGGGGGGGGGAGAAAAGAGAGGGAAAGAGG